>OY735218.1:56213397-56238397 GCA_963457665.1 Thysanoteuthis rhombus | reverse complement strand
ATGTGTGTGAGTGTGTGTGTGTGTGTGTTGATGGAACTTACAAATCCCTTTCATCAACACGATATCTCAGATCATTTCACACCCACGTTGAACACACACTTACACTCATAAAAATAGGCGGAGTTTTTGATCCTATCCTGTGGTACTCGATCGGATAATGGATAGTCTATAGCTAAATTGAAGAGTTGTAATACAACGAAAAAGCTGTCTGTGAATGACACAATCATATAATTTCATATATATATATATATATATATATATATATATATATATATATATATATATATATATATAATTTCATATATATATATATATATATATATATATATATATATATATTTATACATACTTCAATCATTAAATATATCTAAATAATCAGTCATAACAAAGTCAAAAAAACCCATACCTGAGAATATACATTTTAGTCAAAGTACCAATATATTAAACAAATTTGATACTCAACCAGTCAATAATCGTGAAATATTTGATTAAACAATTGATTGATATATATGAATCTATTTATCAAATGAAAAAATCCTTTGATCAAAATGAATAAATTCTACAATACTCACAACACAACCAAAAGACGTCACTATGGCACTAATTTGCCATCAAAGAAATTATAACTTTACCATTGAAATGAACAGTAATTGAGCATTCTGATATTGCAAGTTGTAGAAAATGCCAGAAGAACTTTATCCTATACCTTTAGTTACACTGAAACAAGAGATCTGTTCACTTGTACGGAAACAGAAGATCAGTAAACTGATTAAAAAGATGTCCGTTGTCGTCATTTTCAATGAAAAATGTATATAATATATAAGCTGCCAAATCATATATATATATATATATATATATATATATATATATATATGCTTTGATATATCTTTTGTTATAGGATTACTCCGATGAGTGAAGATTAGGTGATATATATATACATATATATATATATATATATATATATATATATATATATATATATATATATATGCGTGTGTGTGTGTGTGTGTGTGTGTGCACGCATATAGCGTAAGGCGGGGAGGCAGGGGAAGAGATAAACGGATAGGGGCCCGCTGATATATATATATATATATATATATATATATATATATATATATATGTCTGTGTGTGTGTGTATGTGTGTGTGTTTGTGTGTGTGTATCGTTGTGTGTATACAGAGAAGGGGAAAAAGAATACGATTGGAACAGAAAGCATCCATTGTGATAGGATTATTCCAATCATTAGGGGATTAAGTTTCATAACATTCGCCAAAAGCTATCAGCACTTCAAAGGATTCTATGACGCTTAGGTGAAAATGTTGTTTAGAAGATTTCCCGTCGAATCGATGATTAGTTTTTAGTAAAGAGGGAATGTTATAACGTGATTGGATATATCCTAGGGAACGTTTTTTTTTTGTTTTTTTTTTCAACATGTTCAGACGGAAGTGCCTATCGCCGAACGGTTAGCTTTACACTAAAAGGAATTTGAAAAACGAGTTCAAATGCTTGCTTTGACAGCCGTCGGTTCTTTTGCATTATTGCTTTGCTAATGGCATGAAGCCGTCTTTTCTCCTTTTTCTTTCGTTGGCAACCAGTCTAGGAGACAAAACCTTCTGATTTGGAACGACAACAGATCAATGCTCCCCAACGTCACGAGACTGGGCTCCTAAGCAGAGTAGGTAAAATGGATTCTAATAAATGTGAAGGGTTAACAGGGTTATTTGGATATTCAAACCGGAAGTTGGTTCAAAAAGGAGAAATTGAATTAAGAATATAACATGAACAGAGATTGATAGGGCAACTGCCCGATGTCACTGTGCATGATTGAAAAATTGGGAAAAAAAAGCATGTTTGCGCTTATCACAGATTCATGGTCATCATCGAATTAGAAACCATCCGTTAAAACTGTCTGCAAAATTATCAACATGTCAGTTTTCGAGCTTCTCTGGCTGACTGTTCGGTTGATTGGCTGACTATACATGTCAATACATATCACGTGTACAAGCCATACCAACGGAACTAGAGGGCGGAACATTGAAGCACTCACTCCTTATCTTATGAAGAAAAAACTGTTTTGTTTCAATTCCTGTTAAATGCTTTTTTCAGGGGGAGTATTCACAATATAGGTTTATTTTGAAAAAAAAATTGAATTTTCGGATGAATTCATCATTTTAGTCATTTTTTGATACACAAACATACGCCCACATCCCTCTCCCTTTCCCTTTCTCTACAGATGTTTGTATGTGTGTTTGCGATAAAGTGCGATGGCTATGAGATGTTTATAACACAAAGAAAACATGCTTCATTCCAGAAAGTGTAATGATCGTCTCAAAATCTGATTATTAAATGCCTTTTGCTAGACGGTTTTTTTTTATGTCTCTGACAATCTGCAATTGTTTGAACAATAGTGTGTCGGGTTGTGAAACGGGGTGATTGGTGAGTGAAGTTTATTCTAGGGGTTCATCTTGCATAATACACCCCAAATTCTCTGAGGAAAGAATGTTATTCAGCGTTGGCCCCCTCTTTTTGATAAGTGATGCTTTCAAGATCACAAGTTTTGCTTTTGTTTACTGGTAATCCTGGATAATACATCGGAGTGATCTAAGATTAACTCACGTATAAACGTTTCCAAAAACATATGTATATTTATGCTGTTCCTGTGAGTCTGTGTATGTGTGTGTGTATGTGTGTGTGTGTGTGTGTGTGTGTGTGTGTGTGTGTGTGCGTGTGCGTGCGTCCTTAGCTCAAAATTTGAAATGGTTCAGCTATGGATTGTCGGTCTTAATAGTCAGGAAAAGGAGTCTGTGAATGTTACGTAAGTGACAAGAGATAATCTTGAAAGTGTCTCGAAAAATAAACACAGGAAAAATCTATTGTGACACAATTGCCTCAATCGATAATGTTTTCTTCTCTTTACTGAAGAAAGTTTAGCAAAACCTCTCGAGACATATGTTCGGGAGGAAAATTCAAATCGATTTCAATAAGGGATTGAAAATGGCAACAACACAGAGTCTGAACTTCTTTCATTCTTTCTATATTTCTCATCAATTCTTTATTTATTGAATAACCGTAACCATCAGGGATGGCATTTGGTTCTATCTTTTTTTCTTTTGTTCGTGTTTGTTTCTGTATTTGGTTATTTGTTGATGTGTTTACTTCTGTCAGGTTGTTTGGTTGCTCACAGGGAACCTGGCCATACTCTTTTGTCCATAGACTTCGACACTGGCATAGAGTTTTTTACTAGACCACTTCTAAAAATGCATCCTTTTTTTTTCTATTTCTGGGGAAGAAACACTCCACAAAATCTTCTTGGGGCTTCATACTGACAGGTCTATTAATTATGTTTTTTGCTTTATTTCAGAGATTGTCCCCTGGACACCGCCTGAGATGACGTGACTAGGATTTCTTCAAACCATACTTATTCATTCGTGGAATTTGTCATGAGACATTAAATGTCGACGTATGGTTGTTCAATTATTAACTTTGATGGCGAATGTATGTATCACTCTCTCCCTCTATCTATCTATCTATGTATCTATCTACCTACCTATCTATCAATCGATCTATCTATCTATCTATCTATCTATCGATCCATCTATCTATCCATCCATCTATCTATCTATCTATCTATCTATCTATCTATCTATCTATCCAACCATCTATCCATCTATCTATCTATCTATCTATCTATCTATCTATCTATCTATCTATCTATCTATCTATCTATCCCAGTTCATATGTATGTATATATTGGTGATGAACTAATTCTGAGACCTCTGTCGAGAAAACATATAGATGGTCTCATGTATACGTTGATGTTTGATTTATGGTCAAGAATTAGTTAATACATGGTTTCTTTTCTTTTCTTTTTTTTGGTAGATTTGTTGATCTGTATCTGTTTGGAGTGGTGTGTTTGCACTCAGAGTCATGAAAACAAAGCTGCATATATTCAAGCTAAATAATAAAGAAATTCCTATTATAAGCGTTCACTCTGACCCGCTGATCCGTCTGTTGTGAGTTGCCAAAGAGCAATATTTGTTGATTTTCATGACACACCTTTCCTATCTCTGCGACGCGTGTTATCTGCATTTCAATCGATGGGCTTTCCCTCTTGAAATCTGTTCACAGCCTGTGGT
The DNA here is from genome assembly GCA_963457665.1 of Thysanoteuthis rhombus. Classification (NCBI taxonomy): domain Eukaryota; kingdom Metazoa; phylum Mollusca; class Cephalopoda; order Oegopsida; family Thysanoteuthidae; genus Thysanoteuthis; species Thysanoteuthis major. Next base: position 56,234,262 of record OY735218.1, on the reverse strand, counting down.
CAACAGAGTATGCCAAAAGGTGAAGCAGCAGTCGTCACTTTCAGTCATAGAGGATAAGCTGTCCACTTCTTTCAAAATCCAGCCAACTTAAAAACCTCAGTAGGTCTCTCATTTAACTTCGATATCCCTCTTCTTTGAGTAGATCTTCATACATATATCATTATCATATTTTCTTTCTACAAAACTTTTGGTCGACTAATCTCTATAATTTCATTCTCACTTTTCCTGTCTCACAAATCCCTTACTCTCTCTTTCCTTTCAATTGTCCTAATCTTTGTCCCCCACAATCGTCCTCACTCTCTCTCTCTCTCTCCCTCTTTCTATTTCATAACAAGCCCTTAATGTTTGTTTCCAATCGAAATGAGCATTTCACTTTGATACGACTGAGAGGAACTCTTTCTTGTGTTTGGAAATGTAATTCATAACAATTGATTTCTGGAAAATATTTCAGCGGGACAGTTGTTAAGCAGATTTGAAAAAAAAAACTGAATTGAATCCCTTAATTGCCTGTTCCTTATTTAACAGGGAGAAAAAAGAGGGTTACCGTTTCTTGTCATACCAAGACCATGCCTTGTACACTCAGCGGATTTTTGTGGCTTAATATCAATTTTTGGGAAGGTTTCTGCAGTAATAGCTTCTGTAATCCACATTTTTATGACACCAAAAAATGGTGTGCAACTTTTCTTTTTGACTTGAGAATTTTTCTTAACCAAGAATTGACTGTGAGATAAGAATCTTCCACCTTGCCCACTATTTCGTTTGAAGTGCCTCATTCAAGCGTTTCTGACCATCCCAATTCTTGACACCCATCTTATGATGGCTGGAGGGTACAACAACCTAAATTCTGTGTTTGAAAGATACACCAAGATGAGGAAAACAGTCTGGAAAATTCTTTGCATAATGTTTAGCAAGGACCACAAGCGAATTGTCCGTTCAATCAACAATGAAATACTTTTCGGTCTCTCTGTTTCTTGGATACAGGCTTATAAAATGACAGCTCAAGTCAGCACTCATCGAATGACCGGGTTTGGTGGTAATTTTTGCTCTGTATTTTCTATTCATTAAAATGAAATTTATTCGAGTTTCAATCAAACTAACTACTGATTAAATAAAAGCCCCAAAATGATATAAATTCTCTCACAACCCAATAGAACCACACATTCCTACATGCAATATAGCATTATTTCTTTGCAGCTGTTGCCGAATTGTGGCTTATATTCATCGCCAACCATGGATTCACTTGTTTATGTATCATATTTATCAGAACATAAAGTTATTTCACGGTTATTTTATGTGGTAACTGCCGGTAATGCAGAAGTGAAAAAAAAACCCAGCTTTCACATCAAACCCCATTATATCTATCATCAATCTATTCGCCTCTTTCGAGACATCAGTTATATAATCAGGAAATTGATATATTTGCTGTGAAAGTGCTATTATTTCAATTGTTGATTTTTTACGTTGTCTTGGGCGAGTGATATATTAACTGCGTGACGACATGAGATTATCTCAAAAAAGTTTCTATATAAAATTCAATACATAACTGGTGTTTATATATATATGTATATATATATATATATATATATATATATATGTATATATATAGATATATATGTGTGTGTTTGTGTGTGTGCGTGTGAGTGAGTGTGTTTGTGTGTGTGAGTATGTTTGATTGTGGTTCCTATGAACCGATATATTGAGCACTTTCAATTAAACCAAAATAATGAAACTTTGAAACATCAACTTCTTTTTCATCAAAATCGTAACATCCTTACTGTTTCCGAGTCTGTCACCTTCCTTCTCAAAATGCTCACCAACGGGTTGGGTTTCATGACACCCAAGGAAGAATTTGAACATGGAGAAATGTATAAACTATCTGAGACTACCCAATCGCTGGATAATCAACAGTAAGTCCCTTGAAATCGACGAAGGGATTCACATTTGCACTCTGGGGTGTGCCAAACCGGTTGATACTTACTGAGAATTACTGTACCAAGAAAGCATAACTAGAAAGTTTGACTCTCAATTTTTTAACCTTATATATATATACATATATATATATATATATATATATATATATATATATATATATATATATATATATATATATATATATGTGTGTGTGTGTGTGTGTGTGTGTGTGTATAGTTTATAAAGTTTATTGAAGGTTTAAAAAAGCTGTCATTCTAGCCTAATTTCGTTTTCACGATTCTTATCTTTTTGCAAAAAAGAGAAAAAAGAAATAAATGGACGCGTTTGAATGTTATCAGATTTCATCTCTCCCACTTTTGCGTCTTTTTATATTTCCTGTCGATTAGCACAGTTAAAGAATTAATACGATAAACATTCAGTTTACCCTACTTTCTCGCAATTTCACTGACTTCAATCGACATAAAAAAAAGAACCTTACGTATCTCACTGATTTTGCAACATCAGAAGTCGTTTTCGATTGCTGTTTCCTTTCTAATTATCAACAATGGTTTGATCATTGTCTCATCATCATGTGAAAATTATCACCATAGGTCTCTTTAGTTTTTTTAGTGATCTTGCCCTGCCAGCTGGTTTAGTACGTATGTATGCATGTACGTATGTGTCATTCAGTTGCGGTGCTCCTCCTGGAAATTGATGAAATGGGTCCTCCACAAAAGGAAATGGTTAAAAACGGTTGGTACGATTTTGTTAAAGTAAATTTGCATCCTTCCTCTGTATTTGTAGGGTCCGCAGACCGAACGAACCTCCTTTCCATATGACCAGGCCACGGTAATAGGGCCAAAGATAGAATAAATGCTTTTTTTCCCGACCATTTTGAGAGATTTATGACAATCACAACTTTTGAGTGATCACTGCCCAACAAAATGTGAAAGAATTAACTTCGATCCCCCTTCCTCCCAAATATTTTCGTTATGTTACGGTTTCTATTCTGCTTTCATCACAACCATCATCATTATCATTCTTTTAACGTCCGTCGTTGGACCTAAACTTCCTTTGAGATAAGCCAGGTATCTCTTTTGCAAGCGTCACGGCACCAATATTCCCTGAAACTTCTCAAATCGTCACACAATAGTCTTCTGCATATGATCTCTGTGGGTGTAAGTAGTAAGTAATGATGTCAAGCAGTGTAAAGGGGGGGGGGGCATTTGAATAATACATGCAAGCATACTATTATACCTACCTACCAAACTGACCGGACAGAATCATTCAAAGGACTAAAGAAAAGTAGGGTGAAAATTTCAGTCGACATCAGATATCAAATTCTTGCAGCATAGCCTGCTAAGTGCTTTTTGATTTTTCTAATTAGCCTTTTTTTTTTTTAAATATGAAACCCCTGATTTTTCGTCTTAAACTGTAATGACTGGCTATTTCTCTATGCGATGTCAAGCCTGAACTTCTCTCCTGCATATTTCTTTGTTCGGAAGCCAATCATTTGGTTAAGTTCTACGTTTCATTTTTATTCGTGACGATGGGGAAGACACATTGGTTGTACATTATTCAATAAAAATGGGCTTCTTGAATCATGAACTTGCTCTGAGGAGAGCTTGCCAACATATAGTGTTCTATGTAGACGTAGAGCATTCTTCTAACTAAAACTCAATTACAATCAGCTTATATATAGCTCCGATGGATTTAACTGTTGGTTACGATCGTACATGCTACGATCTATTGTGCTGATATATGAGAAATCATCCCAGGTAAACTCATCTAACAAGTGATATAATTTACCCTTTGAGATGTTGTGTGGATCACGAGATACACAACTTCGAATACATATACCTCTTCCAACAGCATTGACTTGGGAAGAAACAAATGCTTCTTCTAGCTGACAGTCAACTGCAGACGCTGAAAAGCAATTTAAATGTTCTATGATAAAATCCCCAGACGTATCAGAGTACGTTCTTTACTTGCTACGAGACTTCATTTCAAATACTTTTATCCCAAAATCCTCTGACGTATCAGAGTGAGTCCTTTGATGTTACAAGTCTCTCCTTTACAATTCTAATGCTTTTATTCAAAAATCCCCAGACGTATCCCAGTAATTTCTTAGCTTGTTACGAGTCTCTTCCGTGCATTTCATATGCTTTACGCAAAAATCCCTAGACATATCATTGTAAGTTCTTTGCTCACTACGAATCTCTTTCCTACATTTCAAATGCTTCACGCTTAAATCCCCAGATGCATCGTTGCAATTTCTCAGTTCGTTACGAATCTTTTTCCTACATTTCGAATGCTTCCACACTAAAATCCCTAGACATATTGCAGTAATTTCTTTCCCCCTACATTTCAAATGTCCTTACGCTAAAATCCCAAGGTGTATCGTTGTAATTTCTTTGCTTGAAACGTGTCCCTACTGAAGAAGTCAAAGTTATTTGAGTCTCCTACTGTGTATGATGCAATTTGCTGTGGCTCTTCCACTTTTCATTGTAGCGCTTAAATAGACTTGGAAGTGAAAATATATAATTTATGTTAAACATTCCGACGCCGTAAATTGTTGATAGCTTTGTGTATGAGAATTCAAAATATCAACCTTCTTGATTCTGTTATATTATCAGAGTTCTGTGATGAAAAAAATACAACACTCAAATGCAGTTGAATAATAGTAGTTCAGTTTTAAAACCCTTGGTGGCATCATGAGCCTTTTAGCGTACTTTGTTTGAAGAAAAACCTCCCAATGACTGGAGCCAATATCTTCTAAACTTCCTAGTTTGTCACGTTATCTTATTTTTGCTGACTAAAATTTTGCATTGGATCTCTGGGAATCCATGTTGTTATTCTTGATATCCAGCAGTCATCTGACAATCTTACTATGTGGCCATCCCATTGCCATCTGTTTTTTTCTGTAGGATCTTATGATATCTCTGACGCCTTTTTGTCTGTAATAAATTGCTTTGTCGTGATCGCTACATGTGCTATTAAGCATTATTTCTTGTACACATCACATGACTCTTAGATTGAGAGCTAGAGTTCTGGTTTGTTCTATGTTGGAACACCATTGGCGACAATTGGGAGGAGATGAAAAGAATGCAATGGCTTGCATTCAATCTAAATCGTGTCGACCGCACTTATTCATTCTACATTAAACTGGGAAACAGCTGGTATATTTATACATCGAGTCTGTAAGGATGCAATAAATAGTACATTCTCATGTAATGTCGGTTTTATTTAAAATGTTTGGGGTATCTTTTTAACATCGAATGAACGAGTGAAAGAATCGTCAAAGGTTTGCATGGAAATTGTGCCTTTTTTTCTCTCGTTTTGGATAAAGTATATACTAACATTTATGGAAGAGATAACTCTCAGATAAGGCAAAAGATATCTCCCATTTTATACTCGTAAACTAGGGTTCAACAAGGATAGCTTTTTAATTTGAAGGTGTGACTACTTTTTTTCTACCAGTATACTATCAATATACCGGTACCCTTGTTCTACAATCACCAAATGTTTCAATGCAATACTTGGTTATAAATGATGCATCTGAGTATAAATGAGACGGATGCAGGTTGAGTAATGAAACAAATATATAAATTTACTTGTAGAATTAACCCCTAGCCAGGCGAGCTTTCGGTGAAATCATCCAACATCAAGGAATCAAAAGAAAACCAGTCATACAGGGAAGGGTCTATAATGCGTCTTCACAACAATCATCTATTGAACTGGAACGTGGAACCTGACCGAATGATTGATTGTCAAAATAAGAAACGTGTTACGCTCAGAGGAGGAGGGCATGTTTGGCCTTATATTGTTGGATCAGAAGCCTGTATAGGAGCCAGAGATATAGAATCCATTAGAAAACCTAAGTACAAATAGGCGGGCCATATTGCTGGAATGTCAGACAGCGGTCGGACATTACAACATCGACGGTATAGATCATTAGCAAAAATGTGGACAAAAGAGATTACGATGGTGTGACAATTTAGAGAGATTCAAGAGATATTTATGTCGTGACTCTCACAATAGAGGGATCTGGCGGTTTCTTTGGGAAAGCATGTGTCTATCAACAGGAGTCAAAAGTCTGCAACTGCAAATGATGGTAATGGTGATTACCTGATGTGAAGGAATCTTGCACTAAACAATCAAAAATGCGAATGTAAATAGTTTCTCTTTAAATGCAAATTTCAGAACTTTAACAAAGGAAACGTCACCATTTAGTTTGCTGGAAATACACAATTACTGTTCTATCAATTTTCAACGACAGTGGCGAAAGGTTTCATTGTAATCATTTGCCTTCGTCGTAAAACTCATCGAACTGTTCACTGTAAATCTACTATTTTAGATGCAAATCTCAGATTTGAAACGAACAAAACATCACTATTTATTGTACCGCAAGTACACTATTGCTGTTCCTGTCTACTTCCGCCAAAGTTGTGAAAGGTTTTATCCCCCCCCCCCTTTTATTCCTATGCATGTGTGTTCAAGGATTTATGTGCCTATGTGTTTATGTGTTGATCGGGGTGATATAGATGATATTTTGCTCTATTATGGGAAATATTATTCATTCTTATTCTGCAGATTTTGACTCCACTTCTCCTTCCACAATTTTTGGGATATCAACGCCATCGAACGGTAACGGGTCCTCAAAATGCAGTGCACAGCATTTACAGCTGAAAAAAATGATAATATTTCAACATTTTACAGTTTTCTTTTATTCAAATTCCAATGTAACTATACAGCATCACCACCTGCCTTTTTTTTTTTTACAGTCTAGAAGTATTTCAATTCCCACCTTGTGAATGTTGTAATTTCTTTCTGTTTTTAAGAAATAATACTTTTTTTTCTAAGAGTAGAACCATTGCAGTTCAATCATACTTGCAGTTCCTCCGGAGAACGTAGACGCTAAGGTCGGTTCAAAACTGTGAGGATGACTATGCTCTGTCACTCTCACAATAACTATAAAGAATTTTACACAATATAACTGAAGGTCAACTAATTTTGCTCAATATTTTTTTCTGATACAAGATGAACATAGGCACGTTCACAACAAAAATTAAACAAGCGTTGGCAGAAAAGAGGGCCCACAGACCAAATAACAAAAAAAAAGAAAGGTGAGTAAAAAGTTCCGATTTTGTCAAAAAAAAAAAGAAATTGTTGCTTAAAAGAAATCCACCAATAAAATTCAATGGAGACACTTTTTAACGACTGGGAGGCACGATCTGCGCCCCTGTGCAGCTCTAAAGCTGCAGTTCTGAAAAGAAAAAATAAATTGTAATCGAAAACTACTTCGGGGAAGCAGTGCATTAATTTTCCCTTGCCGATTCCAGCACTAAATTCTCCCAAAACTGAATAAGACTTTCTCCGGATTATACAGATAATAATAATAATATCAATAATAATAATAATGATGATGATGATGATGATGATAATAATAATAAGAAGGAGTATAAGCATAGACACGATAGAGTAGCAACTATGATACACTGGGAACTAAGTAAACAAATGGGATTTAACCATGGGGAAAAGTGGTATCAGCACAAGCCAGAGGCAGTTTTGGAGAATGACAACCACAAACTACTGTGGGACTTTGACATCCAAACTGACCACCTCATCCAGGCAAGAAGGCCGGACTTAGTAATAGTAGACAAAAAAAGGAGGGCCTGCCAAATAGTAGACGTTGCTGTACCTGCAGACCATAGAGTAAAAAAAGGAGGAGGGTGAAAAAAGGGAAAAATACCAGGACCTAGCAAGGGAGTTAAAGAAAATGTGGAACATGAAAACCAGGGTAGTACCGGTCATAGTGGGAGCACTAGGAACTGTCCCCAAAACGCTGAGGGAGAGACTGGAGGAGATCCGGATTAGGGGGAGGATAGAGACCGTACAGACCACAGCACTGCTGGGCACTGGACGGATACTGAGGAAGGTGCTAGAGATATAAGGACTGCAACGAATCGTAGCTCTGTCATGATATGCGAAAGAGAGAGGAGACGTTAGCTGAAGACCTGAGGAGACTTATTGTCACTCAGCCTTCAGCGTTAACCACTGGGCAACCGGTGTGAAGCTGTAAATCGCAGAATTACTGCGACCTATGAGTACTAGGAGAGGAGGGCTGGAGACTTGAGGAGACTTGCTGTCACTCAAACTCTAGCGGTTACCACCAGGCAACTGGTGTGAGATTGCTAATAATAATAATAATAATAATAATAATAATAATAATAATAATAAAGAGAGTTAAGGAAGATGTGGAACATGAAAACCAGGGTAGTGCCGGTCATAGTGGGCGCACTAGGAACTGTCGCCAAAACGCTGAGGGTGAGACTGGAGGAGATCGGGATTAGGGGAAGGATTGAGACCGTAAAGACCACAGCACTACTGGGAACTGCACGGAAACTGAGGAAGGTGCTAGAGATATAAGTACTGCAACGAATAGTAGCTCTGTCATGATATGCGAAAGAGAGAGGAGACGTTAGCTGAAGACCTGAGGAGACTTATTGTCACTCAGCCTTCAGCGATAACCCTTGGGCAACCGGTGTGAAACTGTAAACTGCAGAATTACTGCGACCTATGAGTACTAGGAGAGGAGGGCTGGAGACTTGAAGAGACTTGCTGTCACTCAAACTCCAGCGGTTACCACCAGGCAACTGGTGTGAGATTCCAAATAATAATAATAATAATCCTACCACTTATGTGGAAAATCCTGACCGGGCAAATAGCAGAGAGAATATACATGTCAATGGATAGAAGGGGGCTACTACCAGAAGAACAGAAAGGGTGTAGGATAGGAACCAAAGGGGCAAACGATTTACTCTACATAGACCAGATGATCTTAAAAGAAGTAAGGAAAAGGAGAAAGAATATCGCAATGGGATGGATAGATTACAAAAAGGCATACGATATGATTCCACATAGCTGGATACTCGAATGCCTTAGAATGTTCAAAATTAGCGAACCGGTGGTTAAATTTATTGGTAATTCAATGAAAGACTGGAAAGTAGATTTGACAGCCGCAGGGGACAAACTAGCCGAGGTAGGGATAAAAAGGGGAATCTTCCAAGGAGACTCGTTGTCCCCACTATTATTTGTTCTAACAATGATACCGCTTAACAGAATCCTGAGAAACAGCAAAGGATACCACTTCTCTAAAACAAAAGGAAAGGTCAACCACTTAATGTACATGGACGATATTAAATTGTTTGCAAAAAACAGGGGAGAGCTTGAGACTCTGTTCAACGAAGTAAGGGAATATAGTGAGGACATAGGAATGGAGTTTGGGATAGAAAAATGCGCAATCATGGTGATGCATAAAGGAAGGCTTTCAATGACTGAGGGAATTGAACTTCCGGACAACAACAAGATTAGGGTATTAACTGCACAAGACCGATACAAGTACCTAGGTGTCCTTGAATGTGACACGATAAAACGGGAAGAGATGAAGGAGAAAATTAAGAGAGAATACCTCAGAAGGATAAGGAAAATATTAGAAACCAAATTAAATAGCAGAAATCTAATAAAAGGAATGAACACCTGGGCTGTGTCAGTAGTTAGGTATACAGGACCATTCCTAGGATGGACAAAGGAAGAGCTCCAATCAATGGATAGGCGAACAAGGAAACTTATGACGATGCATAAAGCATTACATCCTAGGGATGATACAGATAGGCTATACGTTAAGAGAAAAGAAGGTGGTAGGGGGCTCATCAGCATAGAAGATTGTGTCCAGAGAGCTAAAGTAGTCCTAGATAGATATGTGCAAACAAATAGTGAAGAAATCATAAAGAGCGCGAGGGATAGTGCGACAAACAATAAAGTAGAAAACAATGGAACAGTACAGCAAACTAGAAAAGAAAAGTGGGAAGGAAAAAAATTGTACGGCGAGTTTAAAAGACAGATAAAAGATATAGCAGACGAGAAATCATGGACGTGGTTACGAAAGGGAAACCTTAAGAGAGAAACAGAATCGCTCATCATGGCAGCCCAAAACAAAAGCATAAGGACAAACTACATAAAAGCAAAAATCGATAGAACACAGACAAACAGCAAATGCCGCATGTGCGGTGAAAGAGATGAGACAGTAAACCACATAACTAGTGAATGTAGTCAGCTCGCCCAGAAGGAGTATAAGCATAGACACGATAGAGTAGCAACGATGATACACTGGGAACTAAGTAAACAAATGGGATTCAACCATGGGGAAAAGTGGTATCAGCACAAGCCAGAGGCAGTTTTGGAGAATGACAACCACAAACTACTGTGGGACTTTGACATCCAAACTGACCACCTCATCCAGGCAAGAAGGCCGGACTTAGTAATAGTAGACAAAAAAAGGAGGGCCTGCCAAACAGTAGACGTTGCTGTACCTGCAGACCATAGAGTAAAGAAGAAGGAGGGTGAGAAAAGGGAAAAATACCAGGACCTAGCAAGGGAGTTAAAGAAAATGTGGAACATGAAAACCAGGGTAGTACCGGTCATAGTGGGAGCACTAGGAACTGTCCCCAAAACGCTGAGGGAGAGACTGGAGGAGATCGGGATTAGGGGGAGGATAGAGACCGTACAGACCACAGCACTGCTGGGCACTGGACGGATACTGAGGAAGGTGCTAGAGATATAAGGACTGCAACGAATCGTAGCTCTGTCATGATATGCGAAAGAGAGAGGAGACGTTAGCTGAAGACCTGAGGAGACTTATTGTCACTCAGCCTTCAGCGATAACCCTTGGGCAACCGGTGTGAAACTGTAAACCACAGAATTACTGCGACCTATGAGTACTAGGAGAGGAGGGCTGGAGACTTGAGGAGACTTGCTGTCACTCAAACTCCAGCGGTTACCACCAGGCAACTGGTGTGAGATTCCAAATAATAATAATAATAATAATAATAATAATAATAATAATAATAATAATAATAATAATAATAATAATAATGATAATAATAATAATAATAATAATAATGATAATAATAATAATAATAATTCTGTGTTCGTATGTACAACTGTTAAACTCTATGGTTATATTTGCCTTCATTCATTTTGTGCCTGATCTTTCCTTATCGTATATACAGTCTGATGGTCATCAATCACTCGGCCTTTCATTCATATGTCGCCCATCCTTCGTGTAATGTGTACTGCCCATCTCCAATGATGTTGTTCGATTGTTTGTACGTCATACTTCATACTGTTACCCAGAATGTTCATTATATAGATAGATGAATAGATTCCATAATTGTTTGTTTCAGACTCACACATTGTGGCGAATTCAAAGTAAATTCAAATGAGACATCAAGTTTTCTTGTGTGATCGATTTCTTCACTGAGATATCGTGTAAGTGTAACTTTTTGATTACAAAGAAAGAAATTCATTTCTCTCTTTCTAGATGGTAAGTTATATTGATTTCTCTTGATGATATGTCTAATTGCTTTTTTTTTTCGATGTGTATCAGTCCCCCTTTGTTACAGGTATTTCAGTGCAAAAGATATTTCACTTTCATTTTGTCCCACGGGCAGGGACAGTAAGTTTGTTTGTCGATAAATGCATCTGAATGACAAACACTTTTCTTGTTTTTACTGTTCCTTCTTATTATTCAATGGATGGTTATTGGGATCCAGTTGCCGTTGAGCCGGCGGCAAATATTTATGTAATTTCACAGTTGCAATTTTGTAAAAGCCCGGAATATTAAGGGAACGTGTGAAGCTATTCCAATTGAGAAATGGTCACATAATTGAAAAATTATTGTGTACAATCATCTTTCCCTTATAAAACAACAACAACGACAACAACAACAACAACAACAACAACAACAACAACAACAACAACGAATTAACAAAAAGTTTCCAAGGAAAGTATTTCCTTATTGTGACCAGACCAGATCAACCAATCATCATAGGACTAGTGAATTATGTTACATATAACTTCATTATACAATAAATCATCAATTGCCTGTCTGTCCATCCCTTTCTGATCGTAAAACTCAGAAGCAGGCGAAGCAAGGACCATGTGGGGGTTTCACTTATAAAAAAAAATGCTGAATTCGATCCTCAGTTCTTGTCCACAATATAACGCGTTCAGAAATATAGGAAAGTCTGATTCTGTTAATTTATATGTGCCGTTCAAACAGCTAATTTTTTGTATTGTACATACTAGCAGAAAAGAATTAAGGGACCCCGAAGAACATTTTTGATCTCTTATTAAGATCAAATACCTCAATTGAGCCTTTTTCTGACACAAACTGCTGTTACGCCAGTTGAATGGATATTTCAGCGAGTATATACGATCACTCAATGCAAGAATAGTGCTTCATGATCACTTTTAAATTTAAACGTTGTATTTATTTTTTTCTTTAATTTCATTATTTCAAGAATCAGTTCTCATAATACAGGAACAAACAAAGAAGTCACAGTGTTGAATTATATAGGTTGATTATTCAACTCGCAATTTTATTGTCGTGTATGAACTCATTTTTTTAATATTTTCATCTTTTCCGAAACATCCAGTTACTTTTTTCAGATAATATTCAATCAAAAAATGCCTCATCATTAAACAGGTAGAAGTCAGAAAAAAGTCACTGAAAAGGAAAAAAATTGAAAATAAGTCACAAGTCAAGTTCTTTTCATTTTATTGGAAAGCTAAAAAGTTTTAACTTTTGAAAAACAAGCATGAACACAGTTACGTATTAAATAAAAAACAATTTTGCATGGCTTTATGTTGCGAACTGAACCCCCACTAAAGACTTATGTAGGAATGATATTTAGAAAAAAACAAAACAAAAAAAATCACCTTTTGTAGAAATGAGGAGTAAATGTAAAATGTTCAGCCCTATAGTTTCACTGGGACACTCGGTAGGCGTGAAGCATAGACACATCGTCAGCGAGCTGGATCTACTTGAAAACTAGACAGAACATTTGTTGACGTTTTTGTGATAGTTTTGCTTGACAGTTTCTAATTAATAACAGAAAAGTATGGGTTTTGTTCAGATATAACAATTGCTTTTTGGATGACACAATGAAACGAAAAAAAAAACAACATTTTTCCACAATGCAAGAATGAAAAATGGAGTTTGCGTCTGTGCAGACAGATTTTATCACACGTTAGTAAATCAAAAAATTCTTTTCTTAGAATTTTCTTTGATTTTGTTTCTTTATTTTAAGAAAAAGACAACGGAATAGTCATGAAAAAATGCCCCAAAAGATAAATATTAATGTTAAAGTTGTTTTTTTACTGCTTTTGTGTGCCTTGTTTTTTTCTAACTCCAGGAAACGGTTTGAGAAGTTTGACGACTCAAAAAATGTTTTTCTCAGAGAAATTTTGTATATTCCAAAACATTCAAATTAGATTTTCCTATCTGCGAATTTATTTAGAAAATTTATTCCTAAGTGAACAGGTTGATGTACATATTTCCGTGCAAGTAAGTTCATATGAATATTTACTAACCTTACTTTGTCTGGCATAAGGTCATAGTCATTGGGAATAAACTGAGGATCGCATTAATTAATGAACGACAGGTTTCATTAATCACTGAGTAGAAACTACCCAATGCATTCTCGGAGCATGTCGTGTTAGTGGTTATCAATGGAAGAAATACTATTCTAACCATTCGCTGGGTCACATCAGGTCCAAATTGAAAAATAAAACGAAAAAATGAGAGTGGATAATACTGGACACAAAATTTTATCAGAGGAAAAGTCATTTCTTGATAGGAGAGTAAATTTTTAAACTTTACTGATAATAGCTTTCTTAAAGCACACTTTTGAGAAAAAAAGAAACAATTCCGTTTAACAATCATTTTGGAAAATCTTCAGAATATAAGGATCAGGTGGGGAATAAAATCTTAGTGATGATATCATTATAGGAAACAGAATCCAAATAACGTGAATCAGGGCTGATAATGTAAAAACGTTTCGAACAGACGCGTTGGCAGAGTCGGATTATTCTCATAGAAGGAGCCAATCGAAAGTAAGAAACTTGGTACGTCGGGTAAATTATACGTTGTGGAATAATCCAAAAGAAGACAATGCAGGTACTTTGTGTTTATGAACAAGATCAGAAAAATCAATCTATGGACTTCAATGCTGAACATTGTTGCATGAACATGCAACCGTAATTTGTATCTAACAACAGTCAGCAACCTGCAAAAAAACAAAGATCCAAATTGTTGAGGTATAATACTTCTGATGCATGATTCAATGACAGCTGGAGCTTCGTAAAACTATATGCTGTCTGCTAATCATCCAGCCAGGCAAACAAGTTGGGACAGTCTTGATAGGGAAATCGATAGTTGAACTTTAAGTCTCGGATATCCTTCAATAAATCGTTTTTGAATACATTGATTGATTTGGGAGAAATAGTCTTTTCACCGAGAGCATTCGATCATTTGGTCACTCAAGTGAAAAATGAATTATTCTTTCAGCCCAGTGGATGTCTGGACCTGGAGTGTTTCATTCTGTCATTGGGTTTTTGTAGATAGTGATGCAATAAACATATGCAAGAGAATTAAATACACACATATCAATAGGCAATAGAGCTTTGGTTCTATGGTAGTGAGTGTTATTTTCTAATAGCTGATGGGAGAGTAATAAAAGAAATGACCCAAAGACGGTCAGAGATACGGCCAACATGTTTTGTAGTTGTCAATGGGATCCTGGAACAGTTTTTTGTAGTTATCAAAAGATAAAGTGTGCATTCACACTATCGACAATATATATATATATATATAAAAGAGAGAGAGAGAGAGAGGGGGAGGAGAGAGAGATAGACTCATAGACAGAGACAGAGATAGAAAGAGAAAGAGAGAGGGGGATGTGATCCAGACAATGATATGTAAATATAATTGTTTTTTTCCACTTTGTGTACTAAAAATTTGTAAATCCATCCATTGTCCAATTAAGAAAAAAAGTATACATTCGATACTTTTCTGACACACTAAACTCGAAAGCAGTCTAATCAATTGAAAGCATTATGGAACTACCGTCTTTTGGCTGCATTCTATGTAGGGGATAATCGATCAAAAAATTAAATTAGGTATGCCAATGAACAAGTCACTTCTCTCGTCTTTTGTTGGGCAGTAATCACTAAAAAAACAGCCCCACCGCATCAAAATGTGACACAAACTCGAGGCTTAACGTGCAGAAAATAAAAGTCACCCAGCAAAATAGCTACAGCTGATACAGCTTTGGTTTGCTGAGCAACAAAAAAAACCTGTGCCACGAAAGTGTCAGTTCAAGTTCCAACCTGCTGCGTTGAGTGCAATAGAGCAGCGCAGCGCTGGGGTACCATTTATTCGCTGTACCACCACAGCAAAATGGCTAAGCGACCGTAGTTGCTAAACAACCTCCATCATGAAAGTATCAGGACAATCCCGACCTGCTCCTCTAAGTGGAATGGAGGAATGCTGCCCTGGGGCAACAGATACCCTGCAGCTTAGCCCAAAGACGCGTCTGAAGCTCTTCGATGCAGGTAGCAGTGTGTAGCCTCAGTAAAACCTCATTGGGTAACTCATTGCACCGGCACACCTGGTCTTTAGCTCACCACTGTACAATCTTCGGCCCATTCGACGGGTACCTGCGCCTCGGGCTATGCCGTAGAAAAAATACTGCACTTTAATCCCGAAGAAAAAGTCAGAAATTCGGGGTCGTGTTTATTCGTTGTCCCACCACAGCAGAATGTGACACAAGGTTGAGCTTAACGTGGGAAGAATAGGAATCACCTTTCTAAAAGTGGCTCCAGCCGACTGTAGTTTGGTTGCCAAGCGACCGTACAAAGTAAAACAACGTCCATCACGAAAGTGTCTACTTTTGGACCTGCTCCTCATTCGACGGGCAAGTGTCAGTAACTGCGCCTCGGGATCTGTCGTGTGCTATTTAATCACTGTCCCACCACAGTAATATGTGACACACAGTCGGGCTTAATGTGGGAAGAAATAGGAGCATCCCTTCCAAAAATGGCTCCAGCCAACGCGGTTACCGTTGAAAAGTTCATCGTAATGGCTAAACAACGTCGGCCACGAAAGTGTCAACCAGGGGACCTGCTCCTTTAAGTGCAATGGAGTAGTGCTGCTCTTGGGAAACATAGACCCCGCAGCTGGGCTGAGATATAATAGTAGAGCCGAAGGACGAGTCCAAATGCTCCCCAATGCGCTTAGCAAACCCAGCCCCAGTAAAACCTCATTGGCTAACGCTTGCACCGGCGCACTCGGTCTTTGACACACTCCCTCTCCGGCCCATTCAACAGGCAAGAGTCAGTACCGACTCCTCGGTTTATCCCGTGGAACAGATACCGCACTTTGATCCTGGAGAACTGGCCAGATACAAAGGCAGTGCTAGGGTGTCTATTCGGTGTCCCACCCCAGGAAAATATGACACGAGGTTGAGCTCAACATGGGAAAAATCGGGGACACCCTTCTAAAAATGGCTCCATCCGACACGACTCCGGTGTGCTAAGCAGCTGGTGTGCAATGGAGCAGTGCTGCTCCGGGGAAACTGACCCCCAGCAGCTGGGCTGAGTAATAATAGGAGAGCCGAAGGACGAGTCCAAAGGCGTCCATGCGCGTAGCAGTAGCAGCATCAGTAAAACCTCGGTGTCCTGCTATTGTGGTTTAGAGTCAACTTGAGCTTTACTTGATAAACACCATTCTGTTCCAGTATAAATTTTGATTTGGTTGACACAAGTTAATATTAGTGGGCGCCAAGTAATGATCAATTTAGAATTTCATAAGATCACTGAATTGTTGTGGGTTTTCACGAGATCCCTTGACCGGTGGAGGCTTGGGAACACTGGATGCTGTAACCAGATCAGCACGCATATCCTTTAGCTATTATGATTGAAAGTGTATTGATCATTTCTTTCCGTTGGAAGCTTCGAAAAGAGAGAGAGACGTGGGTCGACGCAACAGATCCTCCATTCTAAGCATCCATGGAAAAGCACTGAGCCTGACTGTCGGCCAAAATGCTGAGACCCGTACTTCCAGTTTTACGTAGAGAAAAAGAAAAAGCTGCTTGACACGTTCACCGCCAATGAATTTTTTTTCCTGTTGTTTTTTAAAATCTGTTCCTCGTTTGTTGGGATTCTATAAAGTCAAGCCTTTCATTGTGTCTAATTCTTGTTGCTTTTTGCGAACCAATTTTTAAATATTGATACATCTATTTATCTCAACAAATTGAAATCGTTGACAAGAACAATCAGCATATTTTAACAAAATCCGTCAGCATATTTTTTCATATCATTCAGTCTGTCTGTCTGTAGGTCTCTCTCTCTCTCTCTCTCTCTCTCTCTCTCTCTATATATATATATATATATATATATATATATATATATATGGATAGATAGATAGATATAGATATATATATATTCATTCGTATGTATGAATGTGTGTATAGATGTATATCGTGCTCAGACTGGTCCAATGGTGTCAGAGGGGTAGCATGAACACATTTTAAAAAATTCTCGTCGAAGAAATATTTTAAAAATTATAGTTCAATTTACTCTAAATTTTATGCTACATTGATCCTTTAGCTTGAGTCTGGCAACATCAGGATTTTTTAAATTTTTGATCTATCAAAGGCAAGATAGTAAATCATTGATTGACCAATCGAATATCCAATTTTTAATTGATCACCCAAACTGGTATGCTACCAAAAGACCTTGATCAGGTGATGGTTTCAATCGATTGTCTCAACTGACCTGTCACCGTAAAATATTCATTATTACGCCGTCCTATTCAATTTAAAAAAAAACATATACATACCCATATATTTGTGTTTGTGCGTGTCCGTGTGGGTGGCTAAGTTCCTGGAAGCAGTCCAAATCAGGATCAATACATTTTCGTGATTGGTTTCCAACTAAGATGGAGTCATCAATCTTAAACGTCCAATAAAAAGAGCGAGCATCGGTTTGTGTGGAAATCTGCTAAACTGATGCTCTTTGATATATTTGATGTTAAAAAAAATCATTCTGTTCTGCTCTCCGACAACGAAGTTTCGTCTGAGCAAAAATATTACCCCACCTCAAGGAAGCGGCAGATTAGTAACGCCTGAATAGAGATTCAGATGAACAAGGTTCATCGAAATACTTATAAATTATATCAAGCTAGAAAAACATTATTTTCACGAAATAAAAGAACGGATTTTTATGAGAAAAAAATTTCGTTTGTTTTCCGATTGAAACATACAAAGAAATAGAACAGCAAAGTCAAGGATGAATGGGAGAGTTAAAGAATGGAGAGTCGACGCAGTGGAGACAGTGTGTTCACTCAGCAATACCTTTGCAAATAGCATTAATCCTTTTCTCACTCCAGTTATAGGTAGAATGGTTAGTGACATAATTCTGTGTTTTGTTCACTAGTGGATCTACTCCTTATACTGAGCGATTAGTGATGCCATAATCATCATCGTTATGTCTCTGATCACTTGTTTGACATAGACCTTCCCAGGATTCACCACGTCTTTGTATTGGGGCTGTCACGGAGCAAATACATCCTGAACTTTTCTAGTTCGTCCTTCTATCTCTTATGCCTCCATTTTTGGCTCTGCATTTGGATTCAGGAGATCCATGTTGTGAGTTGTGATGTCAATCAGTTATCTATCATTTTAGCAAAGTGGCCGACCGATTGTCATTTGATTTTTTCAATAGATCACATGATACGTTGGAATCCTGTTTTTCCCCTTACATATTGTACAGTCTTGTGATATCTCCAAGTGATGTCGAGCATGATTCCCTAATGTGCACAGCGCATGGATCTCAGTTTAAGAGTCAGGCTCTTAGTTTGGCAGCGTGTTTCTGCTCCGTAGGTGACTACTGGAGGGATATATTTGTTGAAAACTCTTGTTTTGACGGTCGATGGGATTTCGTTGTTCTTGAAGGCAGGGGCATGTTTTCCAAAACGCTTGCCATCCTAGTGTGATTTTCCGCTTGATTTCTCTTTCTTCCTTTGAAGATTCAATGGAGATCCGTGGTCCTGAATTATTTATCTGATACACACAGCTAAAGCTGGGTAGCTACCGGCGAAAGGGTATCATTTACTCAAGAGTTCAGAATGGGATTTTGTAGTTACTGATTATCGTTCGGAACAATGCACTTGAACCAAACAGGTTTTCCAAAACAAACTAGGTTGTCAAATAAAATGACATAACATTTTTGCATTTATCTTACTTATTTATCGATATTTGCATTCAATTTACTCTTGTCCATGTATCTCGAGACAAGCTCGCACTATTGAAAATAGCTTACCAGTATATTTTGTTGAAATTTGTTCACTGGAATTTCTTTTATTAAAAACCACCAGCCAGAATAGTCACCAAAAATAATCAGTGAAGGTTTCTTCAGTGTTTAAGTGACTCTGATTGGCTATGTGTGAATCTGCGTAACAGAATGCAGATATAGAATTAGAGGGCCAACAATCTAAATACTCAGACCTTATTCCTTTTTTTTTTCGAGGTCCCTTGCATTCTTTTTATGTGGGTTCAATTTATGGTGTAAGTATTTCTCTAATTGGTCCCCTGGGTAGTGTTGGGCATCATTTACGAATTTAGTTGCGAAATGTGTATTATTAGTGATCACACAACAGAAGGTAAAAGAAGTAACCTGTCCTTTGATCAACCCTCTTTCCAATTTTCATACTGATTACCCCTAACACTGGTTAAATGACAGTTTCTATTGAGTGACTCACTACACTTGCTTTTTTTTACTTATTAATCGATAATGCCTGAATATTAATATTTCTTATATCCAACAACACTTTTTTGCTGTTTAAGATGACTCCTATCCAGATCAAGCTTTAAAGAAATTGCGAGAATTTCATTACTGCTTTTTTCTTCTAATCGGTGTTACTGATCAATTCGACTGGAATCCCAATATGAAATGATCAGGAAAATATATAAGCTGGAAAATCGTTTGTGAAGATAAAAAGACGGTACTCCTTCGCCAACGCATACAAAAAAAGGAAATGTCTTCCGCTTCTGCTTCAATACATTCAGCAAAATTTGGTGACAAGGCCATATTGGAATCACTTATCTAACTCTGGGGATAGAATTGAAAAAAAAAAAGAAAGTAAAGTGTAAATGGAAAAAAGGGAACAAAGGCAGAAACAAAGAGATATTCAAAGGGAAACTAGGAAAAAAGATAGAAACATAGAAAGAAGGAACGAGAGGAAGAATCCAAGAAAGAAAAAATCCAAGAATCTCTCAAAATGGGGAAAATCAGATTCATAAAAAAAAAGTCGTGAATTCCTTCTTCTTGGTTGCATTCTTATCGATGAGTGGTCAATAACCTGTTCAAAAGGGCGTGTATCAGAGCACAAAGTTTCATTGTCCGTATATATATATACATACATACATTCATATATATATATATATATATATGTATATATATGTACGTATGTATATATAAATTTCCTACTGATTTTAGATTTATAAACGATCCTTTCACCATTAGTAGCATGGCTTTTCATACATTAGATCAAAATTTATGCCTAAATGTATTGATGTATTCAACATATCACATGATTGCACCAAAAGTAAAAGTGATACTCATGTTTTTCATACAAAGAATGAACATTAGGTATTCAACTTTTAAAAGATAAAACACTTTCATCTTCGGATCCGATTACGACAGTGAGAAGAGAAACTTTTTCCAAAAAGCAATTTTTTTGTAGAAAAGACAAAATACTTGATTCAAAACGTGTAATAGAAATGTCTTCTGATGCTATGCAGACGTTTGAATTAGTTTTCAATTGTGACTGACATTGAAATATTTCGATCATATATTTCCCTAGCATGTATGAGAAGAGGCATACGCGTATACAGGGACGCCTGAACTTACATGTGCATATAAGCACATAAATCATCAAATACACAAACACACACACAACATATATATATATATATATGATAAATAAATATATCGCTTATATTCAACTTTACTAACCGTCCAGTTCCGAAGTGCAGCGAGGGGTACCGG
>OY735218.1:56113397-56210897 GCA_963457665.1 Thysanoteuthis rhombus | reverse complement strand
CGCAAAAACGAACACAAAACGACCCCATCCCCCCCCACACACACACTCACAATATTTATATTTTTCTGAAGCCCCTGGACATCTTTCAGGATATTCCTCGTTTCATGATCAAGGTAGTGATGGTTAACAGGTTTGTGATGATCACTTTTATAACTTTATTAAATTAGATCAGGGTGCCTCACTACTGTGACATTTGCAAACTAATCTCTATATACACCATGAATACTGAAGAAGATTATCATTGATATCCCACAGATAGTTGAAGGAAGGGGATTAAAATTCACACCATTCCCAAGGGCATTAGAGCGAAAGTAAAAAGAATGAACTCGGCTCATCAATTCCATGGAGTGTATTGTAAACCATTCCATGGAAACCTTGGTAAAACTATATAGCTAAAGGTTTTCGTCATCATTTAGAGTCAAATATGCACTCAAATCATTGATTCAACTAATGGAATGATATGATAGGTATTCATTGATTACTATGCAATCGATAGCAATTGCCTCCTGGCAGCTAAAATACTGCATGTCATCGAACACTCAGTGTATTGCATTGAGACAATCTGGATGAAAAAGAAAGAAGGGAAAAAAAGCTTTTAAAATGATTGCACTTGTCTTGTGTACTTCCATAGAAGTTTCTAGACAATGGTTCCTTCCAAGATGTACACCATGCATATACACAAACAAACGCACGTGCATAGACGGATACGCACGAACATTTTTTGGAACCAGCACACAAATGAAATTATTGTGAGCACATTTCAGATTTCCTTTAAAAATTATTTATCCAATCAACGTATATTACCGAGGATAACTATGGAACCGTGCAATGCACAGAAGAGAAAATCAATATCACATGAAGAGATCAGGAGGCAGAAAAGTAAATTTGAGAAAAATGCCGGGAATCAGAGTATTCATAGAGTCTATTAAAAAGTATAATGTCAGTGGAATTGAAGAATGTAGGACACTTGCAAAACGACATGACCCACTCACATCATCCATCATTAGAGATCATGCAAAACTGAGTGTGAAAAAATAGGGTGACAAAAGTTCTGGCTCCATGACACCCATGATAAAGACGTCTAGCAAATCTTTGGGGAGGTGTACGTTCAACGACAGATGCTAGAAACTCGCTGCTGCTGATGTTATCATGCTGAATTCAAAAGTGAATACATCTGTCTCAAGAAAAAGATTTGCTGAACGTAAGATTTTTGCACACTGACTCCAAACACATCCGAGGGGACATCGTTCTGACTGAGAGAGAAGGTCGTTCAGGGATTTTTAATGCATTCTTGGTCGTTTTGTTAAAAAGATATTACTTGTAGAATGACGTCCTCCAATGGTAGAAGCTTCCTCCTATCCATCAATCCGATAGACAACGCAGGGTGAAAGTCAACATATCTCCGAAATTTCCTCTATACAAAGCGGTAGCTAATTGTGAATAAGATGAAGTAACTACTCCAAGTGCATATTGGTGCTGCAACAAGCAAGATCTTTCGAATTTTGAAGAAGGTCTATGACAAAGTAGGGACGTTAAAGACTGCTGCTCAAGATAAAACAAAATAAATCATCTAGAAATAAAACATCTTCGATATTTATAGAAATAAAATCCAACTTGACTCCTTCATTTTCATTTGTTTTCTCATTTGAAAATTTCATTCTTTCATCTTGTTCCTCTGTTCTCTTTTACGATAGTGAAGTTAGATTTGAAAGTGTCTTTCCTGAATTGAATCAGGTTGTATTTCAATAATAAATTAGTAATAGAAATTTGCAAAAAAGACAGGCGATATTAATCATGGTAAGGAAGAAGAAAACGCCCTCAAAGCTGGATTAGAATTTCTGTGTTTATGTATGCATACATCATTATCATCATTGGGTATTTTATCGTCTATCGTTCCACAAGATCTGCTGCATCTTTCTCTTATAGTTGTTGCAGAGCCAATATTTCCAGAAAGTTTGTATATCCATCTTGTATTTTGCCAGCCACGATTTTGTATGTGATCATCATTGATCAATGTTGTTTGTTATCATGTTGATCAATTGATCTTGACCAGCCCATTGCCATTTTTGTTTTCTGATTGATTCTATGATATCTCTGGCCACCGTCTCTCCCTGATATATGATTGTGGCTCGTGCAGCTGAGCATGATTCTTCCATGTGAATGCTTCATGCTTCTCATTACTAGGGTCAGTTTCTTGGTCAAGTTCTGTTTTTTAGCTCCATAAGTGACTATCGGGAGATTGCATTGATACTTTACTTATATTTTTCTAGGATTATCGTTTATATTGCATAATGTCAGTAGAAATGTACAGAACTACTATTCATAAAGCTTTTATTGGGGCCGCGGGTTTTCGTTGGGTAACCCTTTCGACATTGAAGACAATCTTGAAAAAAAAAAAAAAGGATAGGGAAGCTTTTAAAATGATTACACTCGTGTTGTGCCTTTTCACAAAATTCCTTGAACGAGCAGGAATCTCATCCGGTCCTCTTTCCATCGATTGGTCACAAGATAAACAGAGTATCCGCAAAGCGAGGAACAAGTTTGATTAGTCACTCAATAGAATCTGTAACGTGACCAATGTCTCGGAGCAGCACGCCATGTTAGGGCTGATGAACTTGAAAATATGAAACGGGGTGATCAATGAATGCGGCATTTCTCATCCTTTTTGTTCTGCCGTGATCACTAAAAAGGTCTGAGCTGAAGGAAAGAAAAACGAGCGTTGATGCTGCTGAGCACAAATTGAGTGAACAATTTAGCATGAACATGCATTGCAAAGAGTCCATCAACTGAAAGAAATATTGAAGGGGATTATTTTGGAAAAAAACAACAACAACTGGCTTTATTTCTATTATTATTCCGACTATCCTCATCTTAGTTGTTTTTCATACAACGTTTCGGCCGTTATACTCTACAGCCTTCATCAGGTATCATCTGGTAGGTGTCGGGAAATAATAATACTAATGCTAAGAGTGGAGTGTGGTCAATACACCCCCGTCGGTTAAATAAAGGGTTCGATTCGTTACTTCCCCACCTCAACAAGATGATGCCCGATGAAGGCCGTAGAGTACATTGATAATAGAAATAATAATAATACCTCATCTCAAAAATTCAGAGATAAACAACCGGCATAATTAGGTGTACACGTAATTTTCCTCCATCTAGCTCCGTTCGTGTAGACAGTATGCGTGATACATACACGCAGCCAGCCAGACGAACAGACGGACGGAAAGACTTACTTGAAAACTGCCAACACCTATGTTGACAGTTTTGATGACAGTTTTTGTTGACTGATTCTAATTTCCCACCCAACCGAAAACGACGAATGATATATGTCAATGAGTTGAGTGGTTGCCTTATTCAACCAATCCATCACATCGACAACCTAACCCTGCTTGTAACTTCATGCCGTGTTATACGTTGTATAATGCCCCCAAATCCCGTTTCTTTCGAAGGGTCAGAGTTGAATTGGGGAACTGTCGGAATGCTCATGAAACATGGGAAGATGGATTGAAAGCAAGTGACTACTTATGTCTTTTTTTTTTTTGTCGCCTTTCCTTCTCTCTGGCTTGCTTTATCATTTTTATCCTGTTTTCATTATATCTGTCCATCTGTCATCTTTTTTTACCTTTCCGCCTCTCTGCCTTTTTGCCTGTCTGTCTGTCTGTCTGTCTGTATCTCCGTTTGTATGTGTCTGTATGTGTCCGTCCGTCCGTGTTCGTGTCTGTCTACCCCTGTCTCTTTTCAGTGGGCCCCTCTTCTCTAATTTTCGACCCCTCATCACGATTTCCCCCACCTTCATTCGACAGTTTAGACTTTTCCCTCTTTTCTCTCCCTCACTTTTTCTCTTTTTCTTGCCCCTTTAATTCCCCTCTTTTTTTCTGTCCCACTCTCTCTCAGTAATTTTGTATAGTTATATTCTCCAAACGCATGTTCTCTCTTTTTTTAATTTGACGATTCAATATTTTTTTCTTGACAGTGATCTTCATCCATCTATCTCGTTCCTGGTTTTCCTTTCTGTTTTTCTGTCCGTCTCTCTGTGTCAGTCCATCTCTCTGTGTCAGTCTGTCTCTCTTTGTCAGTCTGTCTCTCTGTCTCTCCTCCATTGTATTGCTTTTTTCTGCTCGTATTCGTTCTCTTTGATTTTTGTTCTTTTGCTTTTCCTCCTTTTTATTCCCTTTTTATTTCTTACTCATCCTCTCGACTTCTACCCTTTTTTATTCTCGTTTTCTCCTCCCAACGATTCTCTATTTCTAATTTATCACTCTCTCCTTTGATTGTGGTTTGCACCCTCCCCCGTCATATCATTCCTCACCTCAATTCTTTCTAGCCTATTCATTTACTTTAAGGTTTTTTTTTTTTCTCCATACTTACTCTCATATCTGCTATGCACGCCGATGATATAGCCGGTTGATTTATGCTTTTATCAAAGAATATCACACGAAAATCCAATTGCTCCTCAGTGGAACTGCATGTCTCCCAGTGAACCTTTCAAGATAACGGCCAATTGATGGCTATGTCTCTTAACTTTCATACGAACCAGATTTGGTCTGCATCTAAGGTGACACCTGCAATGTTGCTCACAAAAAGTATATACCAAACACCTTTTTCCATAGAAAGTTTATTTTTCTCTTAAACCAAATATCTCAGGATTTTATGTTTTTTATTTGAGCATTCACACAATCAAAATGAATATCATCAGGTAATATTCATAAATACACTTCACTACATTTGAATTCTGTGGCAAATATAATGAATACACTTCCTTCCAAACATATTTGGACTACTATGAGGAGAAAAATTGCAAACAGAAGTTTGATGCAGTAGAATTTAGTGATAATACCGGCTAGTATTCGATTCGATAGTGTAATAATCAACGAGAAATAGTAAGATCCTTTTCTGTTTGCTCAAGACGAAAATCAACTTTTCATGTAAAGGAGTAATAGCGATTGACTCATTGATTAGTGATACTCTTGCATACTTTTTAATTACAGCTACATCATTACACCATCAATTTTTCAATATAGATGTAGATTTTCTTCTTTCCCTTATGCCCTTCAAAGGGATGAATGCATCTTGTAGATCTGATGCCACAGTAAAGGAGAAAAATTACCATTAGCTCCAAGTTGCATGTTCACCTGGTAGTGCAAATTTGGGATTATTTCTGTTTCAAAAATCTTTGAAAATATTGATTCCTGAATAAGGAAAATAAAAGGGAAATCTCCAACAGCTAAAAGCGTACCATAAGATTTTATGAAGAGGGGGGCATATCTCTACGTTGTCAGCGAAGTGCAGGCTTTTTTTTCTATTTATGTGTACTATGAATGAGAAAAAATCAATTTTACTTGGTATGGTTTGTAATTTATTGCTTAAATTGTCCTTAAAATGAGCTGAAATTGGATATATTTTATATATTTCATACATTTTACGTGTTATTATTGAATGGAAAATGCATATTAAGATTATAGCTTCATCAAGTTTATCAGAGTTAATCAGTTATCCTACATTTGTATCTGCTAAATAGGAAAGGATCTGCTAAATCTAACAGAAAATGGCTGATTTGGCAACCCTGAGAGAAATTTTTAATCGGTGCTGTCTTGTAAATAGGTCAGTTGTTTTTCCTCTTTGCATTGATTGATTGACAATTTTCAGATTTTTGAAAAAAATTACATAAACATAATCTGCATTTTTTTTCATCAAAAAGGGGAAAAAGATGGAAAATGTGTCCCGTTTTTCATTCAATAGGACAAGTTCTGTGACCAATTACTTGAAGGATGATGTATTACAATGTTGAAAAAGGGATGATCAATTACTAAGTTTCTTTGCCTCCTGTCTGGCATGTAATCTATGGAATGTCTGAATTATCGAAAGAGCAAACCCGAAGACTGCTGGATAGAAAGGGACCAATTTAACAGAAATCATTTTTTTCTGGAATATGACTGAATATATTTGTTCTAAGACTTTAATTGTTTTATTTTGTCTGAGTGTTGCAGTGTTAAAGCAGTTCTTCTGTAATATGTATAAATATATATACATACATACACACACACACACACATATATATATATATATATATATATATATATATATATACGTGTATATATATATATATATATGTCTCTCTCTATATATATATATATGTATATGTATATGTGTATATATATATATGTGTATATATTTACATATATATATATATATATATATATATATATATATATATATATATATATATATAATGCTCAGGTTGATGGGGAATCTATGCGTAAATAGATATATTGCTTAAGGTCAGATTAACTCACCGTCTTAACTCAGAGGTAGGATATCGGCCTCCAGTTCTGAAGCAAAGGTTTTAATCCTGTCGTGCGGTACAGGATGGGATAATTGAAAGTCTATAGCCACACTGAATACATGTAATACATCGAAACAGCTGTCTGTGGATGACACAATAATACACATATCACAGTCAATTAATTAGCAACCTATGCATCAGAATTTGAAGTCATGAAAATTTGATTGGAGGATACATATGATCGAAATAAATTTTATATATGACTTTTCCATCATTTTCCACTGGTAGATTTTCGAAAATCTAGATGCTATTAACACATTCGTCAAAAAATCAACAACAGCATTTTTTGAGGGGGAAAGAAGCAATTTCAAATTGTATGTATTTGAGTACTGATTCCAATTTCTACATCTGTGGACAAAACAATATGGTCAGAAGCACCGAAACAAACAAACAAGTTAGTAAACCCGTCAGAATAAGGCCTCAAAATATCAGAAGATTTTTTCTCCATAGGAAAGGTCTAGTTGAGTATTAATTGTCAAGTCTGTTGATGAAAACAGTATGGATAGGGACCCAAGACGATGCACACAACTTACCCTGGGAAAGTAAGACTGCAAAAGTATACTCTCTAAAAATTGACAAAAAAGAAACAAAAAAAAAAAAACAAATACGAATTCCGGAGAGGTTTCATGAACTACCGATGCCAACTCTCGGTTCTGTACACAAAACAGTATGGACAAGAGCATTGGAAGATGAACATGGCTGCAAAAGCTTTTTTCTCTAGAAAGAAAAAAAAATTCTTATAGAATCTAATGGACCACAGATGCCAATTTTCAAAAACTGTATGACCAGGAGCTCTGGAACAAATAAACGAACAAGGAAACAAACAGATGCATATATATATATATATATATATATATATATATATATATATATATATATATATATATATATATATAAATAACACTTTGCCACCATCCATGATTATGGTGGTTCAATTTTATGACAGCACCTCAACGACTTGAACATTATAATCAATAAATTACAATCCAAAAAATAATCCGAACAAACAGAAATATAAGTATTCCTAAAGTTATGTTCCATAGAAAAAAGTTTTACATCACGAAATCACGTGTTCTGAATAGAAAACATTTCATTGAAAAAATGATTTTGTAAAATAACGTTCAAGGAGAGAGAGGTTTTGCACAAACCTTGCAAGAAATACACGATACTTCTTCGCTTATTTCAATCAGGAATAAAATTTGGAAATATTTACATCTGTCAAATCGGATTGATTTAAGGCACCTCACTATTATCGACGAATCAGGATCAATATTTGCTTACACGTGGAATCTCTCCAAAAGAGTTGTCAAATCATTTGCCGTAGAACGAGAGTATTCATTTTTTGATATACTTGCCACAACATCGTAGAATAAGACTTTCTAAAGCATTAATGTCTGAATTTAATGCCCAAAGGATATAAACATAATTTGTTGCGTTCAATGTGCATTGAAACCGTTTCATGATATTTTACAGTAATTACACTTAAACAGTGAGTTGAAATGTGTGCAACTTTGTAAATGATTGATTACTTGGTATTTTTCATCAAGGAATCATGGCTGTGTCTTAAAGATCCTTACAAGGGAGAATGTATGGATCTTATTGACAAATAATGGCTCATAATTGTTTCAAAGATCCTGATATGATATTTCATTGGCAAATAAATCTCAATTGCTATCGAAAACGGAGACACAAAGTTTTAATTGCTATCAGACACGATATGTATTACAAAACGCAACCAACACTCTCAAAACAAAACATTTTATAACGTTGATATTTTGTGTTGTGAAAAAGGAAATATAAAAGAAAAGTATAAGACAATAACTCCGAGGCTAACCAGTATATAAAAATAATTCACCCTTACGTAAAAGAGAAACAATTTCTATGTGCCTTGAATATGTTATTTGAATTTGACACATCAAACACCACGAGTGGACAATTTGGCTCTAAGCATAACAGACATTTCTCTACATCAAACTTGTGTTGTTCAAACGAGGTTCAAAATTATATCATGCCCTCATCTAAATCATTTTAGACAAAAGAATATGACTTTTTTTTCCTTTGTATCAATTGATTTATTAAATTTCAACCGTCACATCTAGATATTGCTACTTCTGTTGAATGATTATATATTGCAGAAATGCATTCATCTTTGTGTACTAGGAAGACAGCTGGTTAAATGATCAAACAGGAGACGACAAAATGGAGAAGTTGGGAAACATAATTTTCCCGGAACGATCTCTCTCTGTCTCTCTCTCTTTGTCTGTCCGTCCGTCCGTCCGCCCGTCTGTCTGTCTGTCTGTCTCTTTCTCTCTCTCTCTCTCTCTCTCTCTCTCTCTCTCTCTCTCTCTCTATATATATATATATATATATATATATATATATATTTAGATATTCACACACAGTAATATGCCATTCAATTCCAGGAAAATTGGAGTGAAAATACTCTTTAATTTCTCTTCATACCCCATTCTGATTCTGTTTATTCCAAACATATGGATTCGTTTGTGCATTGCAGTTTCTTCGTAGAATTAAATAGATGGTGTTTGTCGCTCACAAATGATGATATTGTGAGATGTTTTCACTTGGAATAAACGAACTTTTCAACATTATTCCGCCTGAAATTGCTTCACTGACAAAGCCAAAAGGCGAAGCATGTTAATATGATAAATTTGATTTAACTACACTTGTTTTCCTGATTGTCGATTTTATAGACGCATATATATATGCAGAGAGAGAGAGAGAGAGAGAGAGAGAGAGAGAGAGAGAGAGAGAGGGAGAGAGAGAGACAGACAGACAGACAGACGGACAGACAGACAGACAGACAGACGGAGAAAAGGAGGGAAAGAAAGAGAGAGAACCAAGAAAAGGAGGGAGTGAGTCTTACTACCTTCATAGCTTTAAACATAAGAAAAAACTTTTTCAAAAGTTGTTTGTGTCACTTCAGTCACTTATTTCCCAATATCTGCAAATCTAATTTATATAATCTAATTTATTTTTCTTTTGTTTTACATACTCATTGTTATTATGGTAGTATGTGTAGATTTTCTGAAGATACCATCCGGTAGTACTTCGGGGAACACACACACACACACACACACACACAACCACACATGTGTATATATATATATATATATATATATATATATATATATATATATATTATATATATATATATATATGTACCAAAGTACGAAGTACAAATCGGTTATACTTTATTATGGAATATCCGATGTTTGATGGGTTTATTTCAACTGCAACATATATTCAAAACTGAACCTATATTTCAGTTACGGTACAGCTTATATACATATATGTATGTGTGTATGTGTGTGTGTATACGTGTGCATATATTAAAAACATGCATATACATGATATAATATATATGTGTATTATATATATGTATATATATATATATATATATATATATATATATATATATATATATATATATATATATATGTATATCTTTCTTGATTAACTATCAGATTCTGTTCCAAAGGGCAGTTCATATGTCGAAACGTTCATGTGTCAAATAAATATTTATTTGATTATTCTTTATAATCAACATTTCATTTTGTCTCCTATTCACTTTGCAAGCACGTAGGGGACTAAAAGAGTGGAGATGATATTGTTTTCACTACAAGATAAATATGCTCACTTTTATAGAATGCTGCCTATGATCTCAAATACATGTACAACCAAAGGTAATCTTCATGGTATTCACTTGGTATTTTTTTAATGTACAAGTAAAATATTCATACTCTCTCCAGGTTATACAGCATTCTCACACACGTGCAGCCATGATGGTTTTAAAAAAATTTGAAAAAATAACTTATGTTATCCTTTAATTTAGAGACATATACTCTCAAACACATGCACACATGCATATACACACTCATTCATATGTGTGTGTGTGTGTGTGTGTGTGTGTGTGTGTGTGTGTGTATACATATATATATATTATTCGTATTTCATGTTTGTTAGAAGATGTGTCACTTGTTCTATTCAAACTCAGACAAAAGCTTGGATTTTGTATGTTGGTTTACAATGTAGTGTGTATCTCACTGATAATGCGATTACTGCGACACAATCAACATAGGTACATACTTATCATTTTATCAGACTAAGATTGTCTCAAAATAGCAAGACATAGGTGTTGATGAAGACAAACGCCGTCACTTCACAACACTAGAACATAACACCGATAACTGAATGCTCGACTAAATACGACACACCTTTAATTCTATAAAAGGAAAAAAAAACTATTGCTTGTCTACAAAACTATAGTCCACCAACGTGGAGAGTTAGTATCATGCATTTGATCACTTTACTCAAACACAACATTGATGAAGTATAAAGAACCTAAAAGAAAGCCACAAAGATTGTCTCTCCAACTCATAACTTCTCGTTCATTGAGTATTCTCAATCCAGAAACTTAGATTTCAGCTGAACCCGTGCTGATCTGTTAAGGGTCCACCTAATTCAAAATATCATCGACCCCAAAGGATGAAAATGTAGCGTCATTGTGTCAAGACCAGTGCATGTCAACTGCCTCTCCATCTACCAAAAACCTGAGGTCATAGTCAAGAACGTGTAAGGGTAGGGACATCAACCGAGTTGAAAATGAATATCTCTTCTGTTCCAGTAGCCACACCACAGAATGCTCTCAAAGATAAAAACGTACCCACCATCTCAATCGATAGGTTCAAAGTTATTGCATCGAAGGATATCGATTTTGGGATTTCAGATATGAATTTCAATGTTAGCTCCGTTCTCACCTGCCCCACTTGCTGGCCTACATTGACTGGGGACCCGCATACGGCTTCATGACGCTATCCTGCTATCACTAAAACCTATTTAAAAGTATATATATATATATATATATATATATATATATATATATATATATATATATACGTATATGTATATATATATATATATATATATATATATATGTATATATACATATATATATATGTATATATATATGTATATATACATATATATATATGTATATATATATGTATATATATATATATATATAATATATATATATATATATATATATATATATATATATATATATATGCGTGTGCGTGTGTGTATGTGTGTATTTATGTGTATATGAATATTCAAACCTTCACAACAAAAATACATACACTTACATGATGTCAGAGCAGTAGTGGACCGAATAAATACACGCTTTGATCGCTTTCTCTATGTTTCCTATCCCTCTCTCTCTCTCTCTCTCTCTCTGCATGTATACATATATACGGAAATCAATAGATAAATAGATGGTTGTATATGCACGCACGCATGTATCAAGGTGCACACACACACTCACACACACACACACACACACACACTTCTTCGTTTCTCGCGGTGGTTCGTTAATTGAGTGATTGAGCAGAAATTTTTCACCAAGAACCCTCATTCGTTCATCTTTCTACAATTGAACAACAGGCCCCAAGGTCATGAAGCGGAAATTAAATTGCCAGTTTTTTTTTTCTTTGGTGGAATTCTGATAATGAGGATTTCTACACAACGTAGAAAACTTTTAGGATGATGACGATAAAATCAGCTTCCTACTAACCTATGATTTTCACATATGTGACGCATTTAGATCCACAAGGAAAATTCCACCAATAATAATAATAATAAAAAAAAGAATAACGGTGAAAATAGGCGTCCAAGGTTTCTTAACTCAATTTGCTAAATATCATAACTTTGAAACTAATGCACAAATTCTAATCATTTTTTTGTTGATATAATGTAGCTAGAAGCAGTTACTTCGGGATATGAACACTTTCATCAGCAAAAAATGTGTCATTATGAAACAAAACACTTTCAACGCATCTACCATAAGTGCACAAATAGGAATTCTGTCCATCTCGCGGACACCACTTCATCCATCTGACTTAATCCTAAGACTTTGAAGATTATTGAAGTTTTCCCAACTTAATCTTGCCATTCATGGCGAAATGAGATTTTTAGTTATTAGCACTAAACATTATTCTAAAAATGATCTGCTTCAAAACAATGAATCACAATTTGTGAAAGTTCTACAGTTCCAGAAAATTAAAATGAAAGCAGGATTACTGAAAAGCAATTCAGGATATCAGATAAAGCAATGAAATGTATGTATATATATATATATAATATAGACATTATCGAGAACAAAGATTTAGAAGGATCCTGAGTTAGCCTGTCACGCCCATGCAAGAGAGATAGGCCTTTCGAAAGCCGGTTAAGAATGTTTTATATATATATATATATATATATATATATATATATATATATATATATATATATATATATATATATATATATATATATATGTATATATATATATATATATATATATATATATATATATATATATATACTTTAGAAAGCTTCACTGCTTTAAACACAGTACATTAAAGAGCTTTGTCAATAGATAGTTTGTCTCACTTCAGTCATCTATTTTCCAATATCCGTCAATGCAATCTATGTACATTTCTTCTGCGTTTTCTTCCCCAGTTTTACTTATATTTTTTCATGGTACAATGTATAAATTGTCTCTAGTTAGGATCATCAGTTGTTTATCATGTAACCGTTTCGGGGATTTTAAAAACAAAACAATCATATCAACATGAAACCGAACATGAAGCAGTGTTGATCAAACACCACCTCTATCCATAATATTGTTCTTGCCGTACAAGTAGTTTGTCTTTTTATGTAAAGCTTGATGAGTATTGTATATTGATATTGTAGACTAGATGAATATTTTGTGAAACAATGCTTTCTCACGTAGATTACCCTAAAAATGTTTTTAATGAAAAAAATTGTTAAGTATAACACAGACCTGACTTGTCTTTTGTGTCATTGTGTTGGTTTCAATTTCAAACTGCATCCAAACCAACTTATGATATCCTCTAAAAATACTCATAATACACAAAAAAAAACTTTTTTCGAGTCGATTTTATACCAACATCTTCAACTGAATTATTGAGAGAACTTTTTCCACCGACTTTAAAATTCAAATTTCCAGGTCGTGGGACATCATCATCACCATCATCATCGTCTGTCATTTAACGTCTGTCGTTGAGCATAGACTTTCAAGCTTCCATCAATTGTTCTTTTTTTTAAATACTTTTAATCATCAAAAAAGTATTCTAATGTACATATTATCATACATTGTTAAAAATATCAACCTCTGTTTACCGTTTTAGCTAGTTTATTTCCCTTTTTAAAAATGTACTGTTATTTTTCTATCATGATTATATATTCATATTTTAAATATTGTCATTTCTAACTGGCATGATCATGAATTCATCTCTCTATAACTGCTACGGAATTTAAAGGAACGCGTTGACGATGTCATCTGCGTTCGTGAACGCCACATGCTTACATATTTGAATATACGCTATCCATTTATCCTAATTTTGTGCTTCAGTAAACACATTTTTTGATTTTTGTCATTTCTTCACTATGGGCGAGATGATATGTTTTTAAGGGATCAGGATGTCTAATCATAGCATTAGTAAGTTGTTTAAAAATCAAACTACTTCACCACCTTGATTGACCATGCTTACAACTGAAGAATCAATTTTTGGTATAAAATCAATATATCTTAAAATTGCTCTTGCGATTCTCATGTTCACATTCCAATTCAAAAATGCCCAGGATGTATATTTACTACGCAATTTTACAGGATTCTGCTCCATCATTAGAGGAACATGTCATCAATAAATAGGGTACAACCTAAAAATGAACGAGCCAGCTTTATATCTGTTCTAATCAAAGATGACATGAATATATGTTCGTGCCAATTTAAATACAAATTTGCTTACTAGGGGGCTGGACCAATTCCCATACGGACAAAAATAATCTGATGAAATATTTCATTCCCTATTTCAAAGGAACATCCCTCAATAAAAATGACTTACAAGTGCCTTAAGGGCAGGACACAACAAATAAGCCTTACCTTGTTTTGTTTTACATCAAAGTTGGTGAACCAAATATATTTAGTATTCTCTTCTGCAAATACCAAATCTATTATTTTATTTGATTGTTTGATGAGATTTTCATGAGGGATCTTCGGATAAAGACTTATTAGAACATAGATAGAGATAAATTTAATCCCCTCCACGGTCATTTATAGTACCTCATTTTTCTTTAATGGGCAAAGGATCATTTTAGATCCTAAAGAGATTTAAATTACGTTAGAATTCACTTACTCATAATATTGCTGCATTTGTATATTAAATCACAAAACCTTGGAAACAGATTTGCTAAGAGATTTACTACAACAGACTCTAGAAGCTACCATGAAACGAGCACCAATTGGAATTTTATGCATTTTAGATATCCAATACATAATTAGTAACATGTATTTTTTCATCCATTTTAGGTTTAGCTTTTCACCTAATATCATGTTATGAAACATCATTTTTTCTGGTTCACAAGAACATACTTTATACGTAGATGATTGGAATCCTGTGAAGCTTATTTCTGACAATATCCTCTGAATATGATATTTCTCTCCTTATAAATACTACATCATTTGCTGCTTTATCAATGGGGACTATCATAAATTGATTTTCAAGTTCAAAAAGATACGCTAATATTTGAGAATTTTCCAGTACTGGACTCGTTTTTGAGTTTGTTTGAAGCATTTAAAACACATTTTTTTTCAATTACAAATCCGTGTATTTTTTCTTTCCGTTTGTCCAAAGCCGATTCTATTATTGGATAATAATTTGACATGGATAAAATAAAAAGATCAAATGCTTTTTTCATCATCGCCAATTTTTTGACGTCCGTTGCAGGACATAAACCTTCCCCAGGATTCGTCACGTTTTTCTACAGTTGGCGTTGCAGAGCCAGTATTTCCTAAATTTGTCCGGTGCATCTCTCCAGCTTGTATTCAGTCAGCCTCAGTTTCTATTTAAACATTCTTGACTTTCTGTGAGGAGATTTTTGCAACTTTGACACTGTCACTATATGGCCAAACTTTTATCACTCAATTGTGAGTCCTGGCTCTCACACTTTGGAATTTTCATTTCACCATGTCTTTTTTCAATAAGAGTTTCTTTATTGATAAGGATTTTATTCCGTGTTGTTGGTCCTAATCTTTGTGTTACGTATGGCATACTCTATTCTTTTGATTTAGTTGTTCAAGACTGCAAGATGTCCTTTGGATTAAAGATTTCAGGCAAATTTATATCATCATTTATCTTAATGAAAAATGTCACCGACAGTAGAAAGTATACTTTTCCCTTTCTCTGGAGGCGGTTAAATGGTTTTGTATTAGTTATATCTGATATGTATTCGTAGATAACTTCGAGAGTAAAAAGATGTATGTATCGAGCATACATACATTCATGCAAGGGGGACATGCCCTTCCACAAAATGCATGCTGTGAATTATTTATTTCTATTCGTGTCATTGCATTACTTGCAGCTGTTTAACTCCATGGTAAGGTCACCACTTAGTTGTAGTGGCTACCCTATCGGTGGTATGCCCCTTTCCTGTAGAAGCCCTATTTTCTTAAACATTTATTCTATTTATAATGTTTATGATGAGTGATATATCAACCATCTAACGATGAGATATCATCTCTAAAAAATGTTCTCTATAGTATGAAGCTATTTATGAAGCCGTAATATATGAAAAATATCTCTCAGTCAAGTATGTTCTGGTTTCATTTAGAATTTGACTCAAAAATTCTTTATACTCTGGCTTCTGCCTCTACAATATGTCTCTTAAATTCTTTGAATACTTATGGAAATATTGTGTAAATAGACAGACAAATTTAAGTGACCACGTATACTTTGTTGGCAGAAGTTGACACGAGGAGTAAAAATGCCTCAAGGTCAAGTTTTGGGAAAAAAAACTATAACATCCATTTTTACAATCGCTTTCTTCCTGATTTTTTCATCCAATTTTTGGCACATTTTTTTTTTCTAAAAATGATTGAGAAAAATAATCTTGATATCTTGATTGCACCGATCTCTTGCACGTCTTAACTTATATATCCAATCTTAACATAGTGTCCAACATTTTCTTTCTGAGCTTACTATCTCATGAGTCACTGATCAGTTGACCTTTTGCATCACATTTTTGTCTTTCTCCCACGTGCCCTACTAATGTGAGTCGCTTGATTACTTGAACGATATTTTTTCACCCTGGAACTTTGTTGGATACATGTTGATATTTGATTATCGCTAAGAATTATACGTAACATCTTTCTTTCCATTTTGCAATGTCCTTTTGTTTGTCAATAGGTTCTGCATCAGTGCCCCATAGCTGGGTTTGTATAGCATTGATTGTATGATTAGTGTTCTGAGGGTCAGTTGGTCTCTATTTATACCAAATGCATTCAAGCCAATTATCTTGCTCCGTCTTGCTTCATTTTCATGCTCTTTCTCTAGCCTATCCAGGTGAATATATCCATCAATTTCTTTTAAGGTTCCAGCTATTTAGAGAGAAAGAGAGAGAGAGAGAGAGAGAGAGAGAGAGAGAGAGAGAGAGAGGGGGGAGAGGGGGGGAAGGGGAGAGATTGGAGACGGTGAATATCTGTATTACACTTCACTGTGTTATAGTATTGATCTTTTCCCACTAAGTAAACACTTCATTTCATTTTGTAACCCATATAAAATCCCAACGCTATCTCCTTTTGTTCGGTATCATTTGGGAATTTGAGCCGACTCTAGTGACAGTTATTTATCCATGGTTTAAATTAAAGATGTAGATCAAATGTTGTGCGTCTGAGACGAGAACTAATAGCTTCCAATGTATTGAAACCAAGGCATTCTATTACTATCGGCCTTAAAGTGCGATGATCTAAGGTTCTCTCATTGTCTAGGCATCTTCTTTTCTCGTCTTTAAAACCATGAAAAATCTCACTGATAACCTCCTCTGATTTTTATCGTTTCTGCCGAATCGCTTGATGATCGATTTATTATTGGGAGATATCGTTAGACCGACGTGTCAGTTAAAATTGGTCTGGGTTCTTCTTTTGACAGCTGAGGGTCAAATCTTCTCCTTTCCTTCCTGTCAAACCTGAAATCTCCTCCAAGGTGAACCTGGAATGGATGGGGTGAAGGGTAAGTGATAAAGGATTGATTTATTGTTTCATAACTAGCCCCCGTCTTGCCAATAAACTCTCCTTGACGTTATTGAGTACTTGTGGATGTGTCTTCATGGCGAGAGCAGTGAATTTCAAGACGTCGAAGTCAAGGAATACTTCTACCTAAGTTAGGCGAAGAGGTAAGAGAAAAACCGAGGAAATGAATTAAGATGGTGCATAACGGTCGGTGGGAAAAATGCTGAAGAGAAATCACCTATCTGCTTAAAACATGAAGTATACAACCAATGCATGATACTGGATAGGATGCATGGTAATTGATGAACAAAAATGGAGATAGGTAGGGCACACGGCAAGGAGAATAAACAGCAGAGCAGCAAAAGATTTAATGGAGACTGAGTGACATTAAACGCAGTAAGAAAAGACCGGGCACAAGGTGAAGGGATGAGATTGGAGGTTTTGTCGGAAGGACATAGCAGAGGGAAACGCAATGCTAATTGTCATGGAGGGAGATGGAAAAAAGCTTTTGTTCTGAAGTGGGCTTACAATGGCTTGAGACGCTGATGAGGAGAGCAAGGAGAAAAGGAAGGTAGAAGAACAGCATGAGTGAGAAGATAACCGCAGGGAGAGTGAACGCCAATCCGAGTTCGAACCCCGGCTGAGTTTTATTCTTTCGGTAAGTTTCCCGTTGGGAAATGCATGGATCCATTCTCCCTTGCTAGATATGAATAAAACAGTGTAAAGTAATTATTGCCTTCAGGCCCGTTGAAAAGATTGCAAATATGACAGTGAAACATGCGATAAATGGAATCTGAAAAAGTAGCCAGGGGAAGTGAGCAGGCTATCTTGTATAATGGCTTACATACAAAACTATGTTCATGGTATTTTTGGTTTGACGTACGTACATTAATGGTGTTCAAATAGCATACTAAGGTTCTAAAAGTTACACAATGGTTTCAAAAAATATGACCTTTCAAAAATTGATAATTAAACAGTATATTCACCTTAAATTAGCGCTGTAATGAAATGATTAATCTGTCTCTTGTCCTTTATCCGAAGGTTAGTTTGGCGCATAGGGTGTACTGTTTTCCGTCGCACCCGGACGAATTCATGGTGCATGATCTGATTAAAAGTAATTGATAGATTTTTGATGACACTATTGCCTTAATATCAGAACAATATTTCGATTAACCATCCCTTTTTTTTTAATGAAATGAACATTTTGGATCCCCTTTAATGCTCGTTAAACACCACCATAGTTCTAAATATGTCAAAGCGGGGGGGAATGAATTTACGATATAGGAGAGGCAAAAATTACGCTAGGAGACGATTCTGTTAACTTGCACCTCATTTCATGGTTTGTAAATTTTATGTTCTTATTTGATTGTAACATGAATTCAGAAATCTTAGTTGATGTCTTCGTTATTGCAGCGAATAGTGGCTGTGGAAGCAGAAAATAAAATTTCATTTTTTCTTTCCTGAGAATGTATTACACACACACACACACACACACACACACACACACACACACACACATATATATATATATATTTTATTTTTTTCACTCATGTCATTCTTTCTACAATTTTTCTGAAAAAACAAGATTTGCTGGAAAAACAACAAGAAAAAACAACACAAAAAAACGTCATGTGACCAACAACTTTTTGTTGCATTCCTTATTGGTGGCTGATCGATGGAAAGAATTGGATAAAATTGAAGAATAAGTGAGTTCTTTTGAGTAGTGGTCACTAGGAAAGTCCAAATTTTCAGAGTGCAAGTGTGAACACTACAAACCACGAATAGGCCAATCAAGCATACACTTAGATTATAAAGTGACCCCCCATTAAAAAAAGTATTCGGTGATTATCTAAAAGACATCTAAAATCGTTTGTAGCAGACAAAATGAGTGAAAGCTTATTTTTTCTGCACGTACGATTTGTAAATACATAGCAAGCCGTTCAGTGACCGGGCCTCCCAGCAAGTCAGATCACCACTAAAATTTCAGAAACCTGAGACTGATGATGTATTCGATGACCACTCAATTATCCTTCGGGAGTCAATTTATATATATGTTTTAATTCAGTTAATCGGCAATTTTCCAACTTCTATTTTAATTATGAACTGTGAACTGTAACTGTCGCCAAAACTGTCAACGTGGGTCGCTTCAGTATAAAAGTGGGTTGGTGCGTCTGTCTGGCTTCCGGCTGGCTGGCTATATATCCATCACACGTACAAATTGCACTAATGAAGGTAAAGGGTGGAACATTCACTTATCACCATGGCTGGAAGAGAAAGATTTTTTCCCTTGAAAATTATCCTGCCCATCATGGAGTATCAGTCGGGCTTAATTTTGAATGTAAGTTTATACTAAATTTGTTCTTTTGTCTATGTTTGAAATGGATTCGCTACACAAACTAACTCATGTTTCCCGTTCTACTCTAAAAAAATTAACTTTAAAAGTAAAAATTTTAAGGTGTTGGACACTCTATGAATAAATCCATTACATTTCAGAAATGGCTTTATATTATTGATGGATTATTATATTATGTATTCTGCTAACCTGATCTGTATCACATATACCATCTCTCTCTCTCTCTCTTTCTCTCTCTCTCTCTCTCTCTATATATATATATATATATATATATATATATATATATGTATATATATATGTATATATATATATATATATATATATATATATATATATATATAGATATATATATATATATATATATATATATATTTGCAGAAAAACCCGTTGATGTTTGATTTTTATATCCCTGAAATGAATGGCATTATGTGAATCAGTTATATGATTGCTTCGATTGATTTGTGAACGAAACATCTGGTTGAGTTCATACCATGAAACAGGTTGGCAAAAATAGAGTTAACCCCAAATTATTGCTACAACTACGCATCGAAACAATGTTTTCTCCTTCTTTCCTTCCTGTTCCCTTCTCTCATTCTCTCCAACGCTAAACGGACCATCAAAATCTCGCAAGTTCAAAAAAAAGAGTTTGTCAGTCTAAAAAAGTACTCCAGTGTACGCACACAGACACGGACACAAAAACATTCATTCCCTCCATTTTTGTTCCGAAAACATAAATTAAAATGGAAAATTCTCTAAAAAATGTAAATTTATGTTAGAAATTTCGGCGTCGATTGCAGCACTCTTTTTTTCTGCTCGGCTCTAAAGAGAACAGATTTATGCTGAATAAATAATAATTTCGATGAAATATTTTCGGCGTAATATTTTTTACAGGAATCAACCAAAATATTTTAAACGCCAAGTTATAATTAGAAAAAAAAAAAATTATTATAATAATAATCCGTCAAGAATCTTCTGGTATGAAATGTTTTTTTCTGTATAACTAGTTTTGTCGATATCATTTCTAGGCATATAATTTATTCAAATGAATTTTTCTTTTCTGAATTACAAGTAAAACATTTTATTTAAGACGTGTATTTAATTGAATGATACAAACAGGAAAGTTTTTTTTAATTCTTTGAATTCTTCATTTTTCAGTTCCTCCATATACGACGCAATAAAAAGTACAATTTCATTGTAAAGAAACAATACTGAAAACGATGAGGATAAAAATTAGAGAAAAAAACCAACCCAAGAACAGGAGAGTCTGGTTGCATGGAGTAGAATTGAAGGTAGATGAACCATCGACAAGACGACGACATCAACACAGACACAGCAGTTTTTTTTGCTACAGTTTAAATGAATAAATTACAAAGTGAGCAACAACGACTATATATAATTCGAAAAAAACAAAACATGTAATATATTTAAATAATGTCCATGCCGTAAAGGAAGCGACAAAACCAGATATTCTGATAAGAAAATGTAGAAATCTACGCGTACAGACAAAAATTATCATTCAAATGTTATTAGGTTCTTGAAAATATCT
Organism: Thysanoteuthis rhombus; assembly: GCA_963457665.1. Lineage (NCBI taxonomy): Eukaryota > Metazoa > Mollusca > Cephalopoda > Oegopsida > Thysanoteuthidae > Thysanoteuthis > Thysanoteuthis major. The sequence goes on along the minus strand of OY735218.1, from coordinate 56,189,560 downwards.
TGATGGACAGTATTAATTTTTCATGTGAATAGAAATCTCCATTGTAACTTTTTGTAATGTCACAGACTGGCAGTGTGGCGTCGGGTCCACCTATATCTAGAATGGAAGTGAAACAACTGAAGAAAGTGAAGTCCGTTAGGTGGAAACTTCAATCTTTGAAAAATCTTATATCTTAAGTCCTCTGACGTGAACAGATGTATGGCTATGCAGATATATGTTTATTAATATATTATGTATATATAAGAATATATATGTATATATGCACACACACACACACACACACACACACACACGCACATATATATATTCTGAACATGGGCAAAGTGAAAAAAACCATTAACGTAAATTAAAACTTTACGAAAATTATATATATATATATATATATATATATATATATATATATATATATATATATATATGTACATATTCATACATATACATATATACATATATATTTATATATATGTATGTCTGTATATACATATACATACATGCATATGTATATACACATATATACATAATTATATATGCATATACATTTCTCTTTGTTTGATTTTTAATATATATATATATATATATATCATAAATCAAAGAGAGAGAAATGTACATGTATGTGTATATATATATAAAAGCATATATGATTATGTATATATATGTATATACGTATGTATATATGTATATGTATATACATACATACATATATATAAATATACATGTATATATGTATATGTACATATATGCATATATATTGCGTATCTTTCTCTAACCCCCTAATAGAACACTTCAAAAGACGGGGAATTATGCATTAGTAAATATACAATGCTCAGTTCAGTCCTACTGACCGTTTAGTCCCGTGTACGGCTGGGTGAAATGTCTATAATTGGGTCTAATGCGAAGGTTTTGATCCTACCTCAAGGTACTGGATGTCTATAGCCCCGTTGAAGAGTGGCAATTCGACTGAATAGTTGTCCATGGGTGACACAATATATATATATATATATCGTTGAGTGATGTTAAATTGCCACTCGGACTTGCTTATCTCTCTCTCTCTCTCTCTCTCCCTCTCTCTCTCTCTCTCCATATAAATATATATATATATATATATATAGATGGATAGATATATAGATATAAGCAAGCTCTGTTCCTGGAATAAAGTGATATGTAATATGAAATAATACAATATACGATACACTTGATACGCTGTATAAAATGCCTAACCCCAAGTATGAAAAAGGCTATATAGTAAGAAAAGGAGCAATACTGCTCGAATATCTTGTTATTAGAACTTTTTTTTCCCAAATCACCAAAACACTTACATAGTAAACAACTGATGATCATAAAAAGAGCAAGTTCGTATGTAGTACCATATCAACAAAGTATATGTTAAACAGTGGGGGAAACACTGAAGAAAAATTACATGAATTACATTAACATACATCGAGAAGTAAGTGACTGAAGTGACACAGAGAATACTGGAAAAGTTTTTAAATGCTTTGTGTTTAAATCTGCAAAACCTTTTAGACAATATATATATATATATATATATGTGTGTGTATATGTATATGTGTGTGTGTTGATGATATATGAACTTGATTGTGCTATCATCACCAAGAAAACGAATTACCTATATCTGGATTTTTATCAAGATGAGAGTGAAACATCACTGACGTGTTATTTTGTAGATAAAAGAAACCGTACATTCAACCCGCAGCTGTTTACCAAGACAAGAACGCTACCAAGCATAGCAAGATTCGACTGGACACATATATCTACCAAGCAATACTTGTAAAGCATACGGGGTTGTCTCTAGTCAACATGCTGACTGAACGATGAGAAAATGATGAGAAAGTTATTCATATGATTGCGTATTGCCATTCAAATGCCCTTCCTATGCGAAAGTACCATCGTATCTTTCCATGTTTTTAGTTGCTTTTATGGAAATGCACTTACTGCAGTAACTTTGCAGAAATAAATCCACTAAAGAAAATTACTGTTTCTTTCGCAGTTGTTTGGTATGAGGCGCCGACTGAGAGTTCGACAATTATCTTTCAAATCTTATTTCTATTTGACATGAGTTGAAGTATTGCAAACCATTGAACAACGCAGTATATAAAGATGGTGAAGCATTCTTCCAGTTTCTTTTATTTGCACAATTTTATGTATGTGTTGCAGAGCTAATAGTTATAACGTCTAGATACTTCAAAACTGGAATTAGTTCTACATTAAACATAACATCTATCGAAAAAAAAAGTCTTGTCCCTCTTAGGACATTTAGTAAACTCTTGTAGCAATGGACTGCTAATGTTGCAAATATGTCAGACAACTGATGGACATCACGACTCACAATTTGGATACCCAGAGATCAAATGCCTGACTAGGACCAACAAAATAGACAAGATTAGTGAATATCAGCTCCGTCAAGCAGACGATATAGATGTCCGGCAAATCTTCAGGAAACTCCATGTACGACAATGGACGCAAAGAAGATGATTATTATTATTATTATTATTATTATTATTATTATTATTATTATTATTATTATTATTATTATTATTATTATTATTTGGAATCTCACACCATTTGCCTGGTGGTAACCGCTGGAGTTTGAGTGACAGCAAGTCTCCTCAAGTCTCCAGCCCTCCTCTCCTAGTACTCATAGGTCGCAGTAATTCTGCGATTTACAGTTTCACACCGGTTGCCCAGTGGTTATCGCTGAAGGCTGAGTGACAATAAGTCTCCTCAGGTCTTCAGCTAACGTCTCCTCTCTCTTTCGCATATCATGACAGAGCTACGATTCGTTGCAGTCCTTATATCTCTAGCACCTTCCTCAGTATCCGTGCAGTTCCCAGCAGTGCTGTGGTCTGTACGATCTCTATCCTCCCCCTAATCCCGATCTCCTTCAGTCTCTCTCTCAGCGTTTTGGAGACAGTTCCTAGTGCTCCCACTATGACCGGTACTACCCTGGTTTTCATGTTCCACATTTTCTTTAACTCCCTTGCTAGGTCCTGGTATTTTTCCCTTTTTTCACCCTCCTTCTTTTTTACTCTATGGTCTGCAGGTACAGCAACGTCTACTATTTGGCAGGCCTTCCTTTTTTTGTCTACTATTACTAAGTCCGGCCTTCTTGCCTGGATGAGGTGGTCAGTTTGGATGTCAAAGTCCCACAGTAGTTTGTGGTTGTCATTCTCCAAAACTGCCTCTGGCTTGTGCTGATACCACTTTTCCCCATGGTTGAATCCCATTTGTTTACTTAGTTCCCAGTGTATCATCGTTGCTACTCTATCGTGTCTATGCTTATACTCCTTCTGGGCGAGGTGACTACATTCACTAGTTATGTGGTTTACTGTCTCATCTCTTTCACCGCACATGCGGCATTTGCTGTTTGTCTGTGTTCTGTCGATTTTTGCTTTTATGTAGTTTGTCCTTATGCTTTTGTTTCGGGCTGCCATGATGAGCGATTCTGTTTCTCTCTTAAGGTTTCCCTTTCGTAACCACGTCCATGATTTCTCGTCTGCTATATCTTTTATCTGTCTTTTAAACTCGCCGTACAATTTTTTCCTTTCCCACTTTTCTTTTCTAGTTTGCTGTACTGTTCCATTGTTTTCTACTTTATTGTTTGTTGCACTATCCCTCGCGCTCTTTATGATTTCTTCACTATTTGTTTGCACATATCTATCTAGGACTACTTTAGCTCTCTGGACACAATCTTCTATGCTGATGAGCCCCCTACCACCTTCTTTTCTCTTAACGTATAGTCTATCTGTATCATCCCTAGGGTGTAATGCTTTATGCATCGTCATAAGTTTCCTTGTTCGCCTATCCATTGATTGGGGATCTTCCTTTGTCCATCCTAGGAATGGTCCTGTATACCTAACTACTGACACAGCCCAGGTGTTCATTCCTTTTATTAGATTTCTGCTATTTAATTTGGTTTCTAATATTTTCCTTATCCTTTTGAGGTATTCTCTCTTAATTTTCTCCTTCATCTCTTCCCGTTTTATCGTGTCACATTCAAGGACACCTAGGTACTTTTATCGGTCTTGTGCAGTCAATGCCCTAATCTTGTTGTTGTCCGGAAGTTCAATTCCCCCAGTCATTGAAAGCCTTCCTTTATGCATCACCATGATTGCGCATTTTTCTATCCCAAACTCTATTCCTATGTCCTCACTATATTCCCTCACTTCGTTGAACAGAGTCTCAAGCTCTCCCCTGTTTTTTGCAAACAATTTAATATCGTCCATGTACATTAAGTGGTTGACCTTTCCTTTTGTTTTAGAGATGTGGTATCCTTTGCTGTTTTTCAGGATTCTGTTAAGCGGTATCATTGTTAGTATCATTCTCTCCTCGCATGATCTCTTTCAAAGCTTGTATTTTGGTTTTCTCTTCTTCCGTTGGTGCCTCGTCATCACCCTCTGGTGCGTAGCTTACTGTGGGGGTCTCATGGGGGATTATTCTAGTTTTGTTATTGGTACTAGTTGTGCTGGGGGGGGGGGCATTCTTCAGATGTGTCACCTGAATCTCTCTCTACATTAATGCAAATCTCTAGTAGTTCAGTCTCAGACAGCCATTTCTTCTTTTGAATTTGCTTTACTTGGTCAGCAAGGCGTTGGTTCGATAATTCCACAGCAGATTTTTCCCTCCATATTTGGAGCATACGCTCTCTATAAGATCGCACTGAAGGCTTGCTTTTATAGTAACAGTACATAACTAGTCTATTCTCTTCCCTTGTCCATCTCTTTCTCTTGTTCTTTATAGCAGTCACCCCGTGAGGACTGCGCTTTCCCTGGGTGTCATTAGTGGTATACGAGTTTTGGCTAACAGTAGCTGTGTGACGACTGTGTCCCTCCTGAAGGCCATTAAGGGTACACGAGCCGAGATTTTGGCCAGCAGTCACAGGATGACGACCGGGTCCCTCCTGGTGGCTAACAAGGGAACACCTGCCGGTTACGACACACAGGTCTTGGATCTGTGCCCCGTTTTTTGCGGTAAAATGGTTTGGTTGTACTGTCATGATTGGGGTTTTTGGTTCTTTGGAGGTAGTACCAGACCTTGGTGGGTTGGTTAAGACCGATGTGAGTCGGAAGTAACCCAAGAGCCCCACCGGCCCTTTTGGTTCTTTTAAGGTAGCGCCCGACCTTGGTGGGTTCATTGAGACCGATGTGCACAGTGGTAATCAAAGAGCCCCACCAGCTCCTACCACCCAGGGTATGGCCTCACAAGGACAAGCCATTCAGGCTTGCAGAGATATCTATCTAGTGATATGACATTTGCCTGATTGTTGAACAAAAGAAATAGCACTAATCCTTTTTCTTGGGGAATGGGGGTTACATACATTAAAGATCATATGTCTCCCTTAAATGTTATAAGTCTCGACTTAGTATAAGTTTCGATATTCGTTGTTTTTTCTTCCAATGCCCGCTGGGTAGATGGCCAAGCGACCACAGCCAATTTATACTATACTAATCTCGGGGGCGGGGGGGAGGAGGTTGCAAGTGGAAAAGTTCATTCACACACATATATATATACTCGCCCCTCGCTTTTCTATACTTCTATGGGACAACTCATTTTGAATTATAAATTATAAATATAATAATTTTAAATTTAATTTTAATTCCACTTACCCACGTGCAGGTCTAAAAAACAACTTTTTTCGACTTGGCAGTGGCCTTCTCAGTGCAAGAGAAAATTTCTCAGACTCACAAAGAAAACCATCTCAGAGGTATAAAGATACCATCAAAATATCAAGAATAATCAACCAAAGTAAAATATCATCAAAATGTTCGAAGATAATCAGAGTTCATCTCAAAGCCAAACGTTAAGTATCATTAGAATCTAAAGAAAACTTCTTTAACTAAGCCCAGAACAAAATCATCAGGGGCAGCCTGTAGTCAAAATAGCATTGTTATTATCAATATCATTATTATTATTATTATTATTATTAATAAGACATTATTATTATCATTATTATTATTATTATTATTATTATTATTATTATTATTATTATGATGATGATGATGATGATGATGATGATGATGATGATGATGATGATCACACGTTTGATGATAACATCTAGATTTTCCTAGATATCCGTGAATGTTTTCACTCTGTCCTTGATGTTTTACCGTGGGTAACACCATTGGTGATTAAAATGGTATTTAATCTGAATTTATTTATTTTCCAATGGAAATTTTCTTACATATTTCCAAATTTTTACGCTAAGATGGTTCAATTATTGCGTTTAATGATGAGTCATTATTCATTCTCCTCACTTTTACTTACTTTCTTTTTAACTATTTAATTGCTTTTTATTTCAACGTGACAAAGATTGTTCCCTCCCTTGTTTTAAATATAAATTTCATAGCTTCAACTCGAGTTCAATTAATTGGCTGTTTGGTCTTAGCTGCTTAATCGACAAAATATAGGAAGTCAAAACTTCTAAGCGAGAAGAGAAATTCAGGGGAAGGGTCATTTTATACTTCCTATCGGAAGACGAAATGACTATAATTCTCTGAAAACCTTCAGAACAACTGTGCACAATGGTATCGGGAATTGTACGAAGGGGAATGTAAAGTGCAATGTTAAGAATGATTTTTGAGGATAGAAAAATAACAACATCGATTTTGCTAATCGCTCCGTTGTTTATCTTTTCTTTGACTCAAACTTGTCTGGTCAATCCTACCATGTACACAGTCCCATGAGTACCAGACAGTCTTTTTCTCCGTTCATTATCATTGCTCTTTGATGAATATCCAGCCAATCTCCATTTTTGTTGATTATTTATGACTGCCCTAGCGTATTTTTTTTACTGCTGTCAACGTTTTTCTGACCAAAGCCTGCCGCCAGACGATATGTATGACATTTTAGGCACGCACACACACACACACACACACACACACACACACACACACACACACATATATATATATATATATATATATATATATATATATATATATATATTGGTTATTGATATATGAATTTTACTTTATAGGCAATGTATCAAAATTTACGTATACCTGCACACATGCAGATCAAAGGATTTCTTCTGTCTTTTTCCCCCCTAATCGTTCAACAACATTTTTGATAGCAACATGGCTCGTATTTTGACATTTTATAATTGGAAGTAAACCATTTTCTATTTTGGAAAAATACAAAAGTACAGGATAATGTTGATAATTATTCTTTTGGATAAAACGTAAAAGCATTGAAATATGTTCCCAGTCCAACTCGATGATTCATGGGGGGACCACACATTTTACATCACTGGAAGCAAAATTAACTTAGCTTTGTTCACTCCTGAAAAGCTTACTAAAACGTATTCATCTTTCATCTTTCGACATTCTTTTATTTTTAAACTGTCAATCAAAACTGTCCTGTGAACAGTCAACATAGGTTTCTTCTGGCCCAGTTGGCTGGCTAAATAAATGTTGTGCACGGAGGTCACCCAGACGGAGCTAAAGAACTGGTATTTTCAACGTTTAGTCTTTGCTAGGTCAAGAAAATACATTTTAAAAAATTCTTCCAACGCCCAAGTCTTAATATTTATTATGTGGTCAAGTTCTCAATCTAAGTTAATTCTAGATTGTGTCTTGCAGCTTTCACACCTGTTTCCTGAAAAATTCAGATTTTTTTACTGCTCACCGCTTATAAAAGCAAGAGGAGTCAATTGATCAACCCCTTTTTTTTCATTTAATCATTTCTTCCACAGTATGCTACCGAGAAAATCCCACGGCAAGTGGCATTTTATAATCTGTTGGGTCGTTTTCCTGCTGGATTTACTGAATGGAGATCTTCACTAGTTGAGTAGCCTTTTCTGGGTCCAGCCTGTTCACTTGGTAAGTTTTTGTTTAGCAGTTTGGTAATTTGGTTAATGATCACTTTGGTGGAAAAGTTTGTTGATATCGTTAAGTCGACTGATTGGCCTATAGTCGTTTGTATATTCCATGCTCCCTTTCTCATGTAATAGTCTAATGATTTCAATGTTTGAATCATCTGGGACTTCGCTCTCTGTTAGGCATGATCTGAATTGGATGGCTATTTTCTTGGTGGCGGTGATGTCAATTGGTCAAGGGCCTGTGTTTATTTGTTTGATGGCATGTTCTTTCCTCACAGAGTAAACTCCGGGAATTTTTCACGCTGGTTACTTACAACCTGCATATCGTGTGTTCCTTTTTGGAATAAGAAAGGTTTTTTAAGTCTTCCCAGGTGCGTTCGATGGTTCAATCTTTATTCGTCGTTAGGTTTCTATGGTCTTTAGAGACACTAGTTATTTGCTTGTTTCCATTACTGATAGCCTTTATAGTTTTACATCTCATACCTTTCTCGTGGATGCTTTCAGTGACGGTTGTTGTATATCTCCTTTCATCTTCCCATCATTTCTTTTGTATGGTTTTGTGCGTTTGCTTCAATCATTTTTTCTTGTCGTTGTCGGCGGGTTGAGATATCTGCGTTTTTCCATGAGATTCTTCATTTATTCCCCAGAGTTTACAGATAGTATGCCTTGAACATAGTGGTGGCTTCTATCGGAGAAGTTTTTTAGTATAAGCTTACTGGGTCGAGTGAGCTCTTTTTGTATGATTAATGGTTGCTGTTTTATACTGGTCTTTTTTGTGAGTTCATTTTTGGTAGTAATTTGAATTTTACATCTTACACATAATTCTGTGTTTACTTCTTACACTGGTTCAGGGCCAAAATGTCTTTTTCTTGTGTCACTGTTGTATGATAAAATTGATCGATCTCTTCCTTGATTTGCAATTCAAGTTCCTCCATGTCCATTTTCTATTCGGCTTCCTCCTAGAAAAAGTGTTCATGATTTTGAAGCTGTTTGCTGTTGCAGAATTGAGGATATCATTTCTTTCAAGTCGTCTTTGGTATCCTAATTTTCCGACCGATATTCCATGTCCTCTTGAAGTATGTTTTGGATTTTGGAGTGTGTGGTTCCAGTCATTCTAGAAATTATCTTTTCCCAATTGTTGACTATGGAGTGGGAGCATAAACTTGTGTTAGGTTCTGTTTGTACCTATTTGAGAATTGTACGGTGAAACTGGCTAAGTTATCAAAGGCAGCTTTGAATCTTACAGAGTTGTTTTTGAGTATTCTATGAATAACAAAGCTAACACTGCTTAGTTTTGGAGAGATTTTTTCTTTTAGGGTTAATTCAATTTACAATGTAGTTTTATGCTACCGCAGCATCTTAGTTTGTGTCTGGCAATGCTCCGGCTTGATTTTCAAATATGCAATTTTTTTAGTGATTACAGCTCAACAAAAAGTGAGAAAAGTATCTTTGATCCACCTTTTTCCTAATGTTTTAATTGCTCACCCTCATGAATGTTGTTCAGTTTCTATTGGGTGACTAACTAGATCAAAACTAAACTCCCGCGGCAAAATTACCAAAGAAACTGCTTAACTGATCTAAAAATACGTATACTGAATAGGAAAATAATTTAGACTCGCAGCACTATGTCAACAAATATAAGTTTGCATGATTATGCAGTTCCAGTTCCCAGACAAAGATTGACTGCTTATTTGGAAATTATTAAAATCTGAACTTTTATATCTAAGTTAACATCGACCAATCGCAACTTTTAATCACCGAACAGACAAAAGTTTTTTTTGAACATAAGAAGCTTTAATCGGAAGCTGGTTGAAGGGAGACGAGGATAAATACAAACATATATAGTAGCATGCATATACATACGTATATATATCATCAGCATCATCATCATCATCATCATCAGTCTTTGAAGTCCGTGCATCGTGGAGTGTATATATATATATATATATATATATATATATATATATATATATATATATATATATATATATATATATATATATATACATATATACATGTCTACGAATCGAGTCCCATTCAGTTTTATATTTACGAAAAAATGCTCGTCTAAAGCAATGTCACTTTGGTCTGCCAAAAGATATTTAACTTGATACCTCACATTTTATTCTAGTCTTTTTGGAGAGATCATCATCACTGCTTCCTTGAGTTCTTCTTAATGTCATCCGTGGTCTAATATCACTTTTGAAAAAGCTAGAAGTTGCATGGTAAAGGTTTGAGACCGACAGAACAGGACAAGGCGTTGGTTAATCCTCCCATCCCCACTGACATTAATGATGAATCAGAAGCACACATAGTACATACAATAACTTGATTGCACCCAGAGATGATACAATGAATCTTTCCATGGTTTCTTATCATGCATGCGCAGTAAAGTTCTCTCTAATTGATTGCCAAGTTATATCAAAGATCTTGGAATATTCAAAATAGCTGGACACTTTCAGCACAGATCCCCCGCATCAAAATCCCGACAATATTGCAAGAAAATAACTATTAATGATTGTCAAGCAGAACTGTCAATATAAATACCCAGTTTCCAAATTCATCAGCAGCTTGCTGGCTGGTTGGTTAGCTGCTTTTTAAGCACAAAAACCGCTCTAAATGGAACAGAGGGTTGAAATTGTCAGCACGAACTCTTCATTATGTTTTAAATTCTCCCTTCGAATAAGTATTTGGTTGGGAATTCAATTAGCAATTCTCTTTTGTTGTGTCCATCAACTTTTTTTTTTAAATCAAAGATTAATGAAATGTAATAATTGATCTATTGATTATTACATTTCCAAATATCTTACATTGATGAACCCCAAAACGTCACGATGCCGAAGGTTTGGTTATTTGGCAGATACGGCTGAGTAAACAAGTCCATTCTTTGTTTTACGTTGCTAGCTTCCAAACTGGAGGAATATTTTACTTTATTTGTACGTCAAAAATTAATTTTCATTTGAAACGTTAGCTGTAAATCTCAATAAGCTGATATCTTTTCTGCAAAAATTAACTTCTAGAAAGGTCCAAGAAAATTCCAAACATGTCAGTAGATTATGTTGCAATAATCGGTTTATTAAGAGGGTTTGCTAATAATCTGCTTTTTGGGAATTACAATCGTGTAAATCTGGATTTGTTGGATTAGGACAATGTTTTTGAATGGCAATCACAAATAGACTTACACCGGATTTGTATTCGAGGCGCTTGACCTTCGAAAGGACATCAATAAACGCAGTGAACTTTGACACGACAAGATCATTCCCCATTGATGAACGATTGATCTATTTATCAAACTATATAATCTCATTTATCTATGTATTAATCTATTCATTTATCAATCACCCCTCTTTCTATATACGTCTATACATACGTCTTGAAAGAGTGGGGAATAAGCTCCTCAACTATAAATTAAATGAATAAGTTTCTATACAGTAATTTTGAGCTGAAACTTTTAAGTATGGCAGTAGCTAATGTGTGTTTGCGTATATCTCACAATTTAACCTGGTATATCATCAATTATAAGAGCTTCTGGGTATTATTCCGTCCTTTCACTCACGTCACTTCTTTATGCAGACCATTCCCCTTAACCTCAGGAACCTTTAAATTCTGGTCTACTTTCACATCTCAAACCACTTATAGCATTAAGTTATTTATTATTCCTGCAATTAATCTCTGTTCATAACACCATCTTATCCAGCAGAGATCATCACATACATTCTGTTTTTTTTACTTCTTCGTTAGAAACCGCCAACCAAAACTATCACAAAGATCGTCAAAATGACTTTCAGCAGTTTCTGAGCAATGTATGTATGTGCCACGCGAATATGTTTCTATAAAAATGGATTATTTTTTTTTCTGAAATTCCCCTCGACATAGGATTACAGAGGAGTTTGATATGCAAAGTAAATATAAGCTAAAATGGCCTCTTGGTTTTTATCTGGCACTGTCCATGATTATTTTTTTCCCATTTGAAATTTTTGCTGATCAATGCCAAACATGTGTTGGAAGAAGTGACTCACTCATTGATTACTTCATTTTTAATGTATCAATTTATCATCCCCAACTCACTATGTTGTCAAAAGACTTTTGTCAAATGATCGTTCCTCCTTTTTCTATATTCCTTGGTTTCCTGTTTACCGGCTTGCTTACCTATTCAAAGTGTGTCCCTCACATTTATTGATATCAGAGACGAGCGTTATCTATACAAACAGGGGTCTTCATTCCGTAGAACAGTCATCCATGGACTTCTTTTCAGTTAGATTCAAAATCAGAAGACAGATTTTAGGCAAAATGGTTGTTCCGTATATCTCTTTAGTTATGATCCAAATCAGTTGTCGGGTTTTTCCAACCATGTCCAAAGAAGTGGCTAATGTTGAATTTTGAGATAAGAAAAAAAAAAGGTAATTTACAATAATATTCGTGAGATTATTCTTTCGTCCCCAACAGAATTTTATAACCAGATAAAGATTGATGTTAAGTTTCTTTAGTTAGTCCTCCTCCGAGTTCGAGAATTGGAAATAGCGTTTCCCTTCATGACAGGGACAGCAATTGAGACCCAGCCCCTTTTTTTTTCAGCGAAGAAACATGCCATCTATTTTAGAGTCAGAGATAGGGTCGTGTTTAAATGTAATGAGCCATAAATCCTGGTGGGGATTAATTAAAATGTCCAGCCATTTTATAGAGAGACAAGTCCCACCTAATTTCTCTTGAAGAATCACCATTAGCAGCAAATGTGCAGAGTTCGATTCGATCATGTTCATAAATTACTTCACTTCACTTTTTCATTTGTTTCGCTAACAAATATTTGATTAACAAAATATTTGATTTGATAGATGTCTTTGAAGTTTGTTTTGCATTTCAAGTTTTAATTGCTGATTTTTTTTAAATTCAAAATATTCTAAAAATTCTTCCCTACATGTGTTTAAATCTACCTGCCCTACTTTCAAACTTGATTAGGCAAAGTTATAAATACCAGCTTTGATTTAAAAAGAAAATTGAAAGTCTACATCCCAATGATTGAATTTACATAATTAGCCGTCACGTGATAAATCAAATTATTCATTCGATGATTTTTCCGTTAGAATTGCCTTAAAATTGTTTATCTTGTCATCATCTCGAAAATATTTGATTTAAATGTCAACATTGACGACAGGTTTTGGTGTTGTAAAGTCATAAAATTAGTTTACGTCCTCTACTTGGGTATAAAAAAAAATCAAATATCTATTCAAATGATTTATGAGTGTGTACGTTTACAAACTCATCAAATTTGACACAATTGAATTATTATAGAATGAGAGTCTAGACCTCAGAGCTTCTGAGGAGATACAATGCATACACACACACTGAGACATATACATATATATATATATATATATATATATATATATATATATATATATATATATATATATATATATATATATATATATATATATATGGCAGCAACTCTTTTTACAAGCAAGTTCTGATAAACGTGACGGATAATTTTTGTCAAAACATTGTAATCATTTTTTTTGCTCTCAAATGGGATATTTTTTCGTGGTTCAAACTTCGTGTACCGTAGTTTTTCACATTATTATGAACATTGATCTTTGAAACCCTTTGAAATACTTCCAGAAAATGATCGACGATGGTTGGAATATATATATATATATATATATATATATATATATATATATATATATATATATATATATATATATATATATATATATATATATATATATATATATATGCTCATGTAAATGTAGACTATTAAATTGATTGACTGTTTATTTACAACACAAAATTGATGAGGGAATTATTGAAAAAGATTATTGAATTCATTGTAAATATGTTTTATTCTGTGATATGTGTGTGTGTGTGAGAGAGAGAGAGAGAGGAAAAGAGATTGAAGAGAAAGCGAAAGAGAAACACGTTCACGCATCAACAGACGACCACACAGCAAGACAGAAATGGCTCACACACTCACACACGCACATGTATATATACACACGTTCGTATATAGCCATACACACACATATGCACATATCAAGGTGATTTGTTGTTTTATTCAAATATACAGCACTCAATATGAATAACAGAAAAAGTTACATGAATTGGTGAAAAACATATGACATATGTTCTCAAAGTAATCAGTTTTGTACCTAATTGTTCTTATAAATACGCAAAATGGTTTTGTGTTTTTTTTTTCGCTGCATCTCACTCTTTTGAAATTCACACTTCGTTATTCCTTGTTCTTTTCATTTTGAAAGCAATAACAAATCGTGAATTTTGAAATTTTCAAAAGAACAAAGCATTATTGGAGCACCAACTGCTTGCACCGTAAAAGCAACAAATAACAACAGAGCTAAAATTTTCAGAATTTCAAATGAACGAAATGCTAAAAGAAACCATCATGAAAACATCTCACCCGATCGATGAATATGATAAAATACAAAAAAAGATTTCCCTCCATATATCTCATACATGCATTCATTTGATTATATATATATATATATATATATATATATATATATATATATATATATATATATATATATTTATATATTTATATATATATATATATATATATATATATATATAGATAGATAGATAGATAGATAGATAGATAGAGAGGGAGAGAGAGAGAGAGAGAGGGGGAGAGAGACTGATAGATAGAAAGATAGATAGATCGATGGATCGATAGGTTGTTGAATAAAGATGATAATTATTTCATTACAATATATTGAAAAAATCATTTAATAACCGTAATCATCAAAGATGTGGAAAGGTTCTATGTCTTTTTAATTATCTTTTCTTGGCAATACCGTTTTGTGTACAAAAACTTCGAAATCGACTTCAATAATCCACCAGAACCCTTAAAAAATTTATTTTTTAATCTAATTATCTTTTGGGTGAAAATTCTAAACCATTTTTCTCCTCATTTGTTTGTTTATTTTTAATCTCAGTGGTCATGGTCATAAAGTCCCCCCTTGGCCTTTCCGGGCCTAATTCTGATCGGTTTCTGAATAATTTCTACATTCGTCAGGAAATAAGCGTTTTCAGAGCTTTTTCTCCGAACTACTTTCAATATTTCCCCGTAGAAATAACATCTAGGTTATGAGGAATTCACAGATTTTTGGATGTTTTTTCACTGTACTCTAGATGTATTCTTGCCAAAATTACATCTAGATTCTGGGGGATCGAAATGTTTTGTTGATGTTTTTTTTTCATTCACTATGAATATTTCCCGGTAAGAAACGCCAGTGATGTAATAAACATAATCCATTGTGACAATATACTTTCTTCGATTTTTTTTTCACATGACTTTAAATTGATCTGCTACAGTTGTCCCATTGTTGACATTTGAACAAAACAACAACAAAAAAAAACCTCTGGATTTTTAAGAAACACATCTAAATAAAAAAAAACTGGTGGCATATCTAAAACACACCCAGACTGATATATAAAAGGATTTATCGACATCAGCCATTGAGGGTCAGCTGCTGGTCAAAGTCCCTTCCCTTTTTAATCCATAATGACCATAGTTGCACCAGCGTTTGCCATATCTTACCGATATAACTATGAATTCTTCTCCTGCTATCTTGTTGTTATTTATTCAGCCCATCACCATTCTTGTCATGTGATTATTGGCATAATTCTATTCGCCCTGGACTGCCCTCCGATCCATGTTGATATTATTGTATCTTTTTGCGTAAACCTTAGCATTTTTCTCTTTGTAGATCTTTGTACGATTATGGAATGTTTGTTAGTTTATTTTTGTCGCATCTGAACGTATACACAGACGAATAGTGATTCATGGATCCCTTCCTAATCGGAATCTCGCCTCACGTCACAATTTGTGTACCTTTTAACCGACAATGAGTTAACAGAGCAATTCAGCATTTGTTTTTCAATGAGCTACACCCTCACTGCTCTCTTTCCCATCTCTATGACCCCAAACGACTCTCTCTAACATAAAATCATCACCATCTTTGAGGTCTTCAAACTCTCTAGAATTTCCCCGATGCAAATTTAGGGCGCTGTTTCGTTTAACCTATCTTTAGCTCACAAAAGACTTTTATAGGAAAGCCCCACGAACACACTGAGACTGACTGGTCAAGCTGGTCACTTAATGGAGTGTGTCGCATAACTAACGTCCATTGTGTTGGAGATGATCAATTAAATATTAGAAAAGAAGTTGATTAATGGATTAGTTCCTTCTCTTGCCTCTTGTTTGATAACGATCACTAAAGAAGGCTGAATATCCGAAAAAGAAACGTGGATGCTGCTGTACGTGAACTAAGGGTATATTCAGTATTAACTTGTAAATCAAAGCACCCTTGACAAATGTATTTGAATAAGGATAAAAACAAAATGATAGCAGAATATGGAGTGAATGCAGAAGATGTCTGCCCTCTCATTCCACTGGTTCACTTTGCACGCGTGATAAATAGCCAGATAGATGGATTGATAAATTTATTTTCTGAAGAATTCAAAACAGATATTCATTTATTTCAGTATTGCAATTCTAAAAAATCATCCTTGAAACAATTTAAATAGGAAAAAACACAATCTACCTATTTCATTCGTTTTATTTTTACCCAGACTTTTGTCGTTGTTTTTATCGTGAAGTATCCTTCTTTGATTTCAACTTTTTTTTTCTTCTGCCTGCCTCAAGACTTCAACTTTCACATCTCAGAATTGATGCTCATTTATAAATTTCTCTCTTGCCCCCCCCTCCTTCACCACCTTCTTTCCTTCCGTTCGGCAGCCATTTTAGATCCTTTTTATCTCCATCGTTTCCCCATTCAGTTTCGATTCCCATACGTCTTTTTTTTCAGCTTTTTTTTAGAAACATCGTTTTTTTTTCTTCAATTTTCTTTTTTGCTTTCCACTAACTGTTCATTCCTTTATTCTGAAGCTTTTTTTCCATAATCCCCGGGGAATTTCTAAAATGCTTTTGATAAATTTCTTCCGCCTATTATTTTGCAGCGGATTTTTTTTCGGAGCAAAACTATGAGCTTCCACACTTTTTTCGTACTTAATTGTTTGTATATCAGTCCTTTTTATGCTGTTTATCAATCATTATTTCCGAATAATATCAAATGTGAAATACTCCGTTTATTGAGAGTAGCAGCGCAGAGGAACCATGAATGGACTATAGTCTTACGCGCCTAATGACCGTTGATTATATTAATTTAAAAGTTATAAAACAGTCACAAAACAAAAACTGTCACTTTTCTTGTCACCAACAGACTTTGTCTTCGAACATTATACCACGTTGGTGGTGATCAATGAATGATAACATCTGGAAATAGGTTGATAAGTGAATTATTTAATTCTTCTGCCTTTTGTTGGATCACTAAAAAGTCTGGATGAATAAAACAATCAAAGAAAGAAGAAGAGAGAAAAAAGCAAAGCGTGCATATAGGCAGCCGGGCATAAACGAGGGACAGTTTTAGGACAAACTCCAATTGCAAATTTAGCCCTATGAACATCTTACCAGGGTTCGAAAAAAATCATTTCACTCAGTCGTCCATGTCCTGCCAATCAACAATGTCCTGCTATTCACCCGTAGCTTAAGAAGAATTATCATGTGACCGTACTTTTCAAGAAAGTAATAGCAAGAACTGAAACAAATTTTTTCGATTTTACTAAACTGCATTCCGGTGATGATTTCTTTTCCAAACACTTTGATTTTTGCATGTGGTACAGTAGGATTGTAAACCTAATAATTTTATGAAATGCATAGTGTCAAACAAAATCTAGTTTAGTAAATATCAAAAGCTGTGTTCTTAGCAAATGAGACGCTGTTTTGCCTAAAAGATCAGCCTCCCTCGGTGAACACGTTGCCTTTTGTTTACTAACGTTACTCACTATGTAAATAATGCAAACAGCCAGCCATCGCAGGGTTTGATACAGATTTGAATAGAGAACGGCATTTAGAATGAGCCAATAGTATTGAAGGATAGAAAATCAGAGAGAAAGGTGGTTTTTATTTTCGAGAACAAGGTAGGGAACATGGTATCTTGTATGGACGTGCACCTTATATACTCCGATATTCAGTAATTACTGTGTATATACTGCTCAGTTTGAAACATAGCCAAGGTAATGAATGCCCCATTGGAAACTTTATTGTAAACTTCATGAAATGACTGTAATGTCGAGTGAAAGATCCAAAGCGATTTCACAAATCTAGTCTCACGATCTTGAAGAATCATATTCGTGACTTTCTAATCATGGTGCTCGTTGAATACATTAACGTATTGGGAGAGTTTATTGCCCAATCAGAATTAACTCAATTTTCAATTCATATGGATTTTAAAGTGCCAATCAAATTGATGATCATATAATCAGAAAATAGCTTTTTGCGGTGTTTTTACTGATATCAGTTCTGCCGATCGTTTATTTACAGTCGTGTCCGATATTACACCTTTTTAATAAGGGAGTATTATTCCAGCAAGTCAGTTCCATGATGTTCTTTTGTGAGTATGAAGACGTATGACATTAAATCATCATTATCAGAAGCAGCAGCAACAGCAGCCTTTTAGCATCTGTAGCTGGATATACTCTTCCCCAAGGATTCACTAAGCTTCTCAATAAGGGTCTTCCAGGGCCAATACTTTGTTAACTCGTCTGCTTCGTCATGCAACCTTATATTTCACCAATGGAAGTTTTGCATAGTTCTTAATGGATCCATGTTGTCTGACTTTCTTGCAACTTGTGAGAGGTTTGTCGATGCAGTTGAATATACTTATTGACTAGTAGTTGTTGAGATCTTCTTGGTTCCCTTCGTTATGTAAAATCATCATGATTGTTGTGTCCCCGTTTTCCGGTACTTCTCTCTGGTATAGTTTTTATAAGATGGCTAGATTCCCGGTGATGATTTGACCAACTTTTTTGAATCGGTCGATGGTGATGTTATCTGGTCACTGGAATGTGCCTTTAATCGTTTTTTGATGGCCTGTTCCTACCAATCACGGAATTATTCAAGTCTCATGACTTGTATATCCTGTCATCTTGTGTCCCTTGTTTTAGTAGATGTCTCGAGCACATTCTACAATGCAGTGACTATCCGTTGAGAGGCCCCTATTTTCTTTGAATAAACTGATTGCTTTTTGAAAACGCTTTAGGTGTATGCAGTAGTTTCTATTCTTTCAGCCCCTTTCTGTTTCTTTTAGATGATTTGGTTGCATGGATCTTTTCTTTAGTTGTTGTCTGTGGCTTGAGATTTCTGTGTTTCTCCATGAGATACTTATTTTTTTTCTGAGAATTCATCGATGGTTTTTTCTCTCTTTTGCTTCGACATATTTGAGGTCACTTTCCTAGAGGATGCTATTTTGTCATTGAGCAGCTTGCTATTAAGTTAAATTTCATACTTCTTTGAACGATAAGGGGAGCTGTCCTTGTACGGAATGAATGATGTATCTCAAAGATTCACCGGAGATGACTCTATCAGGAGCTCAAAAGAGAATGTAAGCTAGCCTTTTCACTAGAAATCATCCACACTGTACATCTTCTTAGAGACCCAATCTTACCTCATTCCTTATCATCTTTTGGATCCCTTACTCTGTAAATGATCACTTATGTATTACTATGCTACAAAGTCTTTCGAGATGGTTTTGTGCTTAAACCTATTCGAGCTACCAGTCAAGGGGCCTTATTGAACCGAACAATTGTGATGCTTGTGTCCACAATGAACGTGTGTTTAATGCTACTCATCTCTAATCGTAACATTTCCTATTTATGGTCGTAAGTTTTCCCGTATTATTACAAAGTGTCCTACCAGAAATTGAGTTCAAATTAGTAACCATATACTCTATCTATGTTGATATTTCTCCTGTAAGACTTTTAACAAAATTCAATTAGGGCTTCTTAAAGAATACATTGGAGGACAATAAAACTTTTATTCAAGTGTGCAAATATTAAGGTCAACTGATGTCTATTTCCAGTGATCTTATGAATTTGAATAATTGTATCCAAAGAAAATATCAACTCTCTTACAGTGCCTGGGTAAAACATTCAGGAGTTAAACTTCCTAAAGCTGCAAAGTTTACCGTAAATGATGGGGTTGTTACTGTTCAACGATTTTTTACAAAATTGATCTAAGCTAGCAATTACAGTGAATCACTATTAACTCAGAGATCCGATTACTCCTTTTCAATAAAATCCAGGGACTAGGAACTTGAATTGATTGATTAATCTCATTTACATTTTTCAAATCATCTTTAATTGGATGATTTGGGGAGTAAGCTGGAATTAAACCCGCCGTGAGGATAATCGTATTCGGGGAATTTTTTGAAGAAAATGTGTTTGGACATTATTCCTTCTTCACCAAAGTTATCTGCACCCATTTTTTCGCAAAAATTTATTTTTATAAATAATTAAATTCTGTTTCGAGAATATAAAAGCAGTGTTGTGAATAATAAATGTACAAATTTCATGAAACGTTGAAGCACAGAAGCTTTTAAGTCAGAATCTTCTGAAATATTTATTCGGAAAACATTGTTGTCATACTCTGTTCCAGATTGCAATCAATTTTGCCTGTCAATATTCAAGAGAAATGTCTTCATGTTATTTACATTTTAAATGACTGATACATTAAAGCATTTAGTGAAAATGATATTGCAAGTTGTTTTGTTTAACGGAGAGACAAATGAAAATATTCTTTCTTTTTATATATACACAGTCAGTGTAAAATGTGTGCGATACATTCCAAATCGTGCATTCAAACAACCTCAAAAAACTTCAAAATTCACTGGATTAAACGAGATATTTATGATTTTTGTACATATATTTGGGATTCAATTTTGTTTCAACATAATTCAATTTTTTTATTATATAATTCTTGGTCTAAATCCTTTGAATTTTGAAGTTGTTAACGTAAAATGTAGTGCTTTTCCCGATGTAAAACTTGGCAACATGTTTTTTTTAATACACCATGAATAAAAAAAGACAGTGAAAGAGCATCTTTTTTTTTTTTGCTAATCTTCCCTCATTTTCGTACAAGTGGATCGAGTTTTGGTTCCAATATAAAGATAAAACATATCTTCTGAAAAGGAAAAAAAAAGGCATACCTCTGGTTCCCATTCAACAACCAAATAACGTCACTGAGACACTAATAGCAACTAACAAAAACAAAAATCCGACTGCAAAAGCCAAATCAAACAGTATAATCGAATTGTGAAATACCATCGAACGGAATTATAATCTACCCGGAGATTGAACATCCAGAAGATGCTGCTGGGAGCACAATACCACCTTTTTAGGAAATATAAATTTACAATGAATCTAGAGATCCGTTCACTTGCCGGAAAATAAATAAAAAAAGATTAGAAGATTCCCTTTGTCTTTCATTTCCAATATATATATATATATATATATATATATATATATATATATATATATATATATATATATATATATACATATATATATATATATATATATATATATATATATATATATATATATATAGTATTCACCTCTCAATTGTATATTCACATTTGATTAAAGGTCATGACTGTGAATGTTTCCGATTTTTTCTCGAAATTATTCTTTCCTCTTTCCGTACAGATGAAATTAGATCAGTTTTTGGTATTTGTAAGAGCTGCCCAAAATCTATTGATCGATGGCTTTCGTTTATTCTCTCAACCATTATCAAGATCCAGAAATCAATAAATGCTCACAATAACCACAATCATAAATGTTATTTATTTCAAAATTCATTTTTTAAACGTCTCTATCATGGTGTCTGTGTGTAATGATGATGTCTGGCCAACACACTAATGAGATTTTTCTTTTTTTGCAAGATGTATCAATCAATGATTGAATATACTGAAGATTTATGAATCTTGATAGAAAGTATTATTCAGCTTTAGGATCGTCTAAAAAAATGCAGGCTCTAAGAATCATAAGCCTCTTTGTTGAGTTAACATTGGTATAAGTTGTCATAGAAACACAGATATTTTATCTCAACGAACATTATTCTGTCAATATCACGTACTACTTGTCCTGATCAAAATAATTCTGAATAGAGTTCACCATGTTCTATCTGAAATAAGATTTTGGGTATAACTAAAAATATAGGGTAAATGAAATATATATGCATGCAAGTGTAAATCTATCAGTAAAAAAATGAAAAGCATGTTCTTGGCGAGTGTCCATAAGAAGTTGGATCCGCTCTTCTTCATAAGTATATTTCCAATGTCAATTTACAAAGGTGCAATGAATGTAGGCCTATAGGCATGTGTGGGTTCAACTTTTGAAAAAAGACCCGGACCTTGGGTTGGGTCAACTCAATAGAGAGTTTCCTTCTTTTTATACAGATACGAAGTGTCAAAGTGATCAATTTGCTGTGGATTGTCAGGACAATGTTGTGATCTCAATCATTTTCTCAGCTCAATTCTCTCTGCAGAAAACGTGCTGGTTTTTAGAGTAGTGAGTGGAAAACAATATCAGTAAAGGCAATACTTGAGGCAGGACAAATAGAGGGGCTTTAAAGAGATCAAAGATTTCAAAAGTACCCGAAGAATATGCCACAAAAATCTTATTTACAAAACATTTCATGCTTTTAACTTGTGTTATGATTCATTATGTTACATGGGGATAAAATATTATGAAAAAAATTTTTAAGAATGTCTTTTTTGTTTTGATTTATTTGAACATAATAACATCCTAATTGGACAACTCCTGTCATGTTTTCCCGCATCTTCAAATCAGCAGTGACTAGGAAGAAAAATTTGCAGGGAAATTCGATCACTTTTTAAATTTTTCTCTTGATATTCAGCTCAAAATATCAAGAAGTTCTGTCAACTGAAAAGAGATCGTGCGATAGATTCTAAACAGGAAAATAATTCAGAAAAAAATGAAAGGAACTCTCGATCAGAATATTGAACGATATTTACCCTCCTTTTAAGAGATGGGTTTAGCAGAAGGAAAATTTCTTGGTTTATCTGTTCAAAAATCCCAAGTAAGCGAATGTTTGAGGAACATACTCGGAGAACAATTCAGTCTTGTTTTACTTTTGTCGGGAAATTGAATATATAAATTACTAAGCTTGTGGAAAAAACTTTTGCTATAATTTGTAAGGGACGCCATTTTCTCAATGATTTTGTTATTGATTAGTGTGTTTTGTGATGGGAAATGTCAGATCTGTTTCTGTTACCAAGATTGCTTAACTGAGAAGTACAGATATCTAAAATGATGATTGTTATCAAGATAAAGAGTTGAGATTCACCTCAAACAATCAGTGACACCTAAAGTAGCACTATTAGTTGATTCTGAGGTATACATCAGTTAATAACTGTAAATTGTAACAGGTTTGACTGACAAGATAAAGGAAGCACTAATTATTGACTATCCTGGGATAATCGAATAAATCTTGACTGGAGACAGACAAAACGGTTGGACACTTTTTTGTCGATAATGTTTCCTCAAACGTGAGTCCCTTTTGTCCGTTGTCGTCGTGCAGAATTTTTGTTTGAAAAGTTAGTTTTCCCTTGAGGACAAACTATGAATTCATGAACAGCTGGCATTTCCATCGTTATTGTCTGGGAGTGACAGACTTTTCTGTAAGAGGGTTAGATTAGAAATGTTTTCATATCTTATAGGCAGCAGTGAATGAGGGAAAAAAATCAAAAAGTGATCATACAAATTTTTATGTTTCAGATTTTCTTCCATTATAAAAACATAAACCAATTTGAACTCCCATATTCTATCAACCGATGAGAACTATGGAATGCTTTTTAAGGACAAATCCTTATTTAATTGTGATTTTAATATCGTCTATATCAATAGAGCAGCATCAATTCCTAATGTTAAACATTGATATGTATAGAACATTGATTTGTTAGAGGATACTGGAAACTTTTGTTTATACTTTCAATTTTGAATTTCATCGTTCTCTAACCAAATACAGATAGGGAAAATAAATATTTTCCATATACAACATTGCATATTCAATGATCTTTGCAGGTTGGATGAAACAGGACTGGGGGCTGGGTTCTACCAGTGGGTGGTAATTTGTACAAAACTAAACTTCGTTATATCTTTCTGTGTGTTTAGACCAGAATTTGACATGGTAGGTATTCTGTTACAATCGTCTAAGCTCAATTTATCGAATTATTCGAACCAGTGTCAAACACTAAGCCATATCTGGAATTATAGATCTGTTCACAACAAATTTCTATGTAAAAGCTTTTTCTAAATATCACCATCATTTTTGTTCCTGGTAAAAAAGAAGCAACAATATATATATATAACAAATAACAATTGTTCTAATCTATGAATAGCCCTGCCTACAGTAACCCTTATCTCAACTGCTACTTTTATTCACAACGAACCTTTCTTTAATTTTTTTTTTCAGTCAAATCCCTATTCTGGTTTCTCATCGTATTTCACTTGGACTATGCTAGGACAATAATCTTGATAACCAGTGATGAGATTGGGAAGGGATTAATCGATTCTACAGCACGAATGCAAGGATAAAAAAAATCCTTTTCTCAAAATTTAACGAAATTTCAATTAGCTTTGAGATTATCTTTTTAAAGAGTAAGCGAGATCGAAGACTTGAAGCGCTTATTGATTCAAAACTATTAATATCCTATACCTTTTTCAAAATTGCATCGCGAAGAAGGACACATATTTTTCAAGGAGGTTCAAAAACAAATCCATCATAAGGGAGCTCGAGGATATATCGGCACAATTTTTCGAT
This sequence comes from Thysanoteuthis rhombus, assembly GCA_963457665.1. NCBI lineage: Eukaryota > Metazoa > Mollusca > Cephalopoda > Oegopsida > Thysanoteuthidae > Thysanoteuthis > Thysanoteuthis major. The sequence goes on along the minus strand of OY735218.1, from coordinate 56,165,027 downwards.
TAGACTTTGGTAGCGATGTGTGAAACCATCAACCAAAACTGTCACCAAAAAAGCTATTTATTCATAGATTAAATTTGTAAAGTGGATTTTTGCTTTATTAGTTCCTCATTTTGTGTCCAGCAGCATTCATTTTTTAAATGGATGTTTTCCGGTGATCACTGCCCAACAAAGGGTGACAGAATGGTGACATACATTGATCTCTTTCAATTCTTGAATTATCGTCCCTAACAAGATGTTTTTTACTCAATAGTCTCTATTGAGTGAGTAACCACACCTGTTTTGTTTCATGTTTGTAAATGATGCTAAGGGGATACGAGAGACTTATAGTTTGCATCTGTCATCACCGACCTGGAACGTTAGAGTGACTCACTGTCTCAACATGTTGACACACTTTAATGTCTTCTCCCCCCTTTTTAGTAGTAAAGTTTCCCAGAGTAAATAACGAGGGGGAAAGCAGAATAAAGAATTGAGAATATCACATGCACGAACCTTGGGATTGTTTACAAAGAGAATGTATGCATATTTTATCACCCAGTAACATCTTTGGCGATAAACTTGCAATTTTTTTTTTTACTTTCTTTAGCAGAGAATGTTAAAAGGTTTCCGTGCGCAATTTGTGCTGATCTGGTCGGAGAAGACATTATGTGCATACATTTATGTTGGGGAATATACATGGGTGGCTGAGCATTCTTTTTTTCATTGATATTTTTCGTATTTTTGTAGATATAATGCAGATTTTAATTCAATTTTGAAGCCTAAAATCTGTATGAATCAAAATGCAGAATGTTTGAGCTTCCAAATAAGAAAAAGGTAGTTTCGTTCAGAAAAAAATACCAACTTTTTTAAAATGGTCCGTTGGGCACATTTCACCAAAGGTCGCTCATATATCCATACGCATCCCCCCTACACACATACATACATTCAAACATATATATATATACATATACATCAATACATATATATATATATATATATATATATATATATATATTTATACATACATAAATATATATATATATATATATATATATATATATATATATATATATATATATATATATATATATATATATATATATATATATGAATAATTGAATTTCCAAACGCCCAACTCCAATATTTTTATGAGAAAGAAATAATCATTCATCTTCCAAAGTAGACAGTACTTATATTTCTACTTTATATTTTTTCCAAGGTTGTTTGAGACATACTCTTGGCTACAATGACGAGACAATTACAGAATATTGTCTACTCAGGAAAATAAATGATTCTTCATCTTGAAAAAATGTTGCTTGAAGTTGAACCCTTTCAGAACTCAATGATATATATATATATATATATATATATATATATATATATATGAAAATATAGATGTAGATTTTTAAAAATCAACTGATTATGTAGAGATTGATAGATATATATGTAGTTTATAAATATAGATATATCTATGTATATGTGTGAGTGTCTGTGTATGTTCTCATGATATACATAAATGTATGCATACGTGGAAGGATAGTAATGGGAATCTGAGGGAATGAGAAAGAACTGATTGAGATCAATAGATTTAGAAGTAGTGTGACAAAAATGGACGAACTCGTTTGATGTTAATACCTTCTATTCTGATGTCCCTCGAAAGTGGATATCAAACGGTATTAAAGTAGATAAAGTGACTGTTTTAAAAAACAAAAGAGATGGTAAAAAACGTAATCGGAAAGGGATTATCTAAAAAAACTGCAAGTGATTATCGACAATTTGTTGTCGATTGAGTGAAAATCGGTTTTGTCTAGTGAAATCAAAGTAATATGAAATTAAAGAGTCAAGAAATCAGGAGACGTCTGAAGCCAACAATTTGTTTCTGGAACACAAGTAAAACTTGAAGCATTGAATTAGGAATGTAGGGAAATGCTGTCGGTTCAAGCTGGGAAGATACCGTATCAACAAACAAATAAAATCATTCTTTATCTGGAAAAAAATGTTCGTTGGAGTTTAGCCCTTTTGAAACTCAATGATTCGCGTAAGTAAATAAAGATTATTACAATCCACTATAGTCATAAAGGATACCGACGTCAAGATTGAAACATCCCTTAAAGCACAATGCTGCATCCATTCATCAATAACATCTATTTTTAGCCCTCACTCTTTGACATGTAACTTACAACCACCGACAAAAACATACACACTACAAAAACAAACAAAAAAAAAAACAAATGAAAAATTTCTCCCACTCATAGCGGCATCTTCAAGACTCACCTGATTCCCCCAACGAGAATCCTAAGACACATACAATTATTCACCTGATGAGGCCAAGAGCGAGCAGAAATATAAACTTGTTTGTGCAGCAAATCCACTTCCTAATTTATATATATATATGTGTGTGTGTGTGTGTGTGTGTTTATATATACTCATCCATTGTAAGCTTATGCATTGCTGTTCTATAAGAATTGAGCACCCTGGTGGATGAGGGATTTCTGTGTAATTAAAAATATATCGCTTAAATCAAGCCTAACTGCCTGTCTAGGTCCGTAAAGGTAGGATATCGGCCAACAGGTCCGAAGTGAAGGTTTCAAATCTGCCTCTTGGTACTTAATGGGATAATGGAAAGAAATGTAATACATTGAAACAGCTCTCTGTTGATGACACAATAATATACATATATATATATATGACACACTTTATATAATAATATACATATATATATATATATATATATATATATATATATATATATATATATATATATATATATATATATATATATTTGTGTATATATATATATATATATAATAGTTTCAAGCGTGTGATAATCTCATTTCCTCATGCCTGTTTCCCTCCCCCCAAGTTGTTTACTCGGAAAAATTTCACAGGTGAAGAAAAAAAAAAGACTGAATTTCGAAGATATCGGCTCTTTGTTTGATTGAAAAACTGGACCAGCTATTAACAAGCATAGCAATTAAACAAAAAAAACAACAAAAAAACAAAAAACAAAAACAAAATTAAACAAACTAAGAAACACTAAAGATCTACAGTCTCTCTACGGAACGTCATCTTCAATGATAAAGTGAGCAACCAAGTTACCGGGTCACGGACAATTGAAAAGTTCTGAATTGTAGTTGGTAGACACCCTTGAGACTTGTTGAAAAACCCTACTCGAAACCGGAAGAATTACTTTGTTGGTCATACAATTGTAAAACCAGTCTCATCTCCAACTGGGTCTTCCTACAAAAGAGTGTCTGGTTTTGAAAAAGCAGGCAAGCCTTCTTTAATTACTTACCAAAAAATATTAAGAGCATTGTATAGTTTCTAGATGGATTCAAATTGGCTGGACACTTTCATGACACACTTTATATATATATATATATATATATATATATATATATATATATATATATATATATATATATATATATATATATGTATATATATATATATATATATATATATATATTATATAAGTTAGTGTGTATTTGTGTGTTTGTTAAATATGTATTTATTTTTGTGAGCATCGTTTCTTACTCCAGAAGATCACTTCTTTTCTCTATTCCAAATACTTCCTGGTCTTCTTGCAACTCGATGTGAGCGTTTTGGGCTGGCATTCCTCCCCAGTTCCCCCGGGGCCCGTGCCAACAGAAGGCCACACCCTGCCAAATGTTGACCGTCGATCATTTGCTAGCGTATTGGCATTTTCCGCCCGCCTGACGTGACAAGGTGTCCAGTTTCCTGGAGCCGGCGACTGATTGATTTTTGAAACTGACGCTGCATTTGAAGCCTCTTCCTTTTTTTGCCCTTCCATCTCGGCTCGTTGGCATTGGTAATTATTATTTCGGCAGGAAAGGATGGCAGACGCCCGGAGAACATTATAGATGCAGATCAAAATCGAAGGAATTCTGAGCCACCCCATTTGTCAAAACATCAGTCAATTCACTAACATCCAAATAGTATTCCAGATCTTATAATTAAAAGAAGATCATGAAAATGCATTTTATGTATTTATCATAAGTGAAGTTCTTGATATGACAGGCCATGAATCGATCATATATAATGAAGAGTGTGGTTCTCTTTCTGTTCCCTTAAATGTACATAAATGAGCACGTACACACGCAAAAACACTCACGCACACACCCGCACACACACATCCACACACACACACGCACACGTATATATCATGGTTTAACTTCAAGGATAACAGAAGCACTCAACACACCTGTGTCTTATTACAGTTTGTTTACACAAAAAGGTCAGATTAGTAAGTACGCCAAGACCTTTCGTGCCGGGCATTGTTTTGAATGTTCAGTCTTTTTTTTTTTTGTATGCACCTCTTACTTACACACACACACACACACCTACAATCACAGACAGACAGAGACACAAAGACACACATACACACACTTACTGATATATATATATATATATATATATATATATATATATATATATATATATATCAGTAAGTAGATTATGCATTTTTGATATTAAGGGCTAATGTACACGAATCGAAATGTGAAAGAAAATACAAGCAGAAAAAAAAAATGAATAAAGTCTGCAGCGGGTTTGCATGGCCAATGTTGTGCAAAAATTCTGCACCTATCGGGTGGAGATGTTTTTGATAAAAGATGGGGAAGTAAGAATGCAGGGTTCGTTTGGACATTGGCTGAATCTATGCATAATTCATTTACTGTGAGGATCTGAACATTTTATCAGTGAGACACGTTGAACGCCTTCTCAGTTATCGTGCAAAGACACCAGTCCTGACGTGTGACTGGTGTGTTAGATTATTAAAATCTTATATGATGAAGTGCTAAAAATATTATCTCTATATATATGTGTGTGCGAGTGTGTGTGTGTGTACGTGTGCGTAGTTATAACTGGACATCGATGGCTAAACAGTGTAATCTCCAACAATTCTCTATGGATGATTTGTAACACGATTCCCTTCCGGAATCGTGGTCAAATTATTGGTCATATAGTACTGTTGCCTTGACAAACGCATGCAAAAAAGCCCTAGAATCTGCAGTAGTAATCTCACTGCACAAATTTGTTTGTTTAGCTACGTGCAGTCCTCAGAGATGAAGGGCTAGTGAGGAAGCGGGAGTCATCTGCCTTCGGAAGGATGCAGTGCCTCAAATGAAGGCAAACTGAATTCTACTAAAAGATTTTTGAACTATTGAAGCTGCAGGATACGGTGCTTGATCATCATGTAGCTCAAAGATGCTATATCTGACACCATCCAAAAAAACCTACTGAAAGGTCAAATTGAGAAAAAAGTTTGACACTGTTTAACGAAATAAGTATGATGAAAACTGCTGCAAAAATACAATATATTTATATCAAGAGAGAGAGAGAGACAGACAGACAGACAGACAGACAGACAGAAACAGAAAGAGACAGAGAGAGAACCAGAGAGAGAGAGAGAGAGAGGGAGTGAGAGAGACGGAGAGAAACAGAAAGAGACAGAGAGAGAACCAGAGAGAGAGAGAGAGGGAGTGAGATAGACAGACAGAGACAGAGAGAGAGATGCATGTCCAACGATGTGGTGGTCACTGTACCTAATAAATATTCACCTAATCTGTGTTTTCATCATCGATTATAAACAGTAGATAATATATATATATATATATATATATATATATATATATATATATATATATATATATATATATATATATATATACATTGAGCGTCCACAGTTTATGAGATATGCAGTATTCCGATAATTCCAGGGGCTGCTCACTTTAATTTGCCAATTTCAAATGATTCTCCCTTTGTCGATTTCTTTCCTTCTTGTGCAAAAATATTCCTAAGATTCCAGTGGTTGTCTGAAATTAATAGACCATTAACACTCGATCTCATTTCGGGAAATTTTCACCCAGAGTGAGGAAAATGTTGATAATATGAAAATTATACCTCGTTAGATGAAATGATTCTGAGCTGATTAAAAGAAAGAAAAAAAACAAAAACAAACACGGAAAATAGTTCAACTATATCCAGATAGAAACGGGCAACTAATTATTTTGTCACCAAATAACTGGAAGAAAACAGGTGTGGTTAGTCACATAGATATTGTCACATGACCAACATCTTTTGGCAGCATGCTGCTTTGAGAAACGGGTGATCAATTAAAAAGTATCTTGACTCACTTCTCACAGGGGAGTAATTACCAAAAAGTCCAAATTTAAAGAAAAAAAAAAAACAAAACAAAAAGACTTGAAAGCTGTTGAACATCAAGATAGATTGATTCAGTTTTGCTTTGACCAAAATTTCATTTCGGATGAATATAGAAAAAAGAAGAAAGATTCTTTCTAGACTCACTAAAAAATAAATGTTCAAACTGCGACCACTCTAGCTCTATGGTGATTTTCATGTGCGATACGTATATTCATAGGCAGCCGAAGCAACTAAAAAATAAAGAAATCTTTTGTGACAAATTTGATTGATAGCTTCTAAAAATCAGAGATACAATTAACCTCTTCAAGTATTAATTTGTCAACGAAAGCAGTCCAACCTATGCAAAACCTCAATATTCATTTTCCTCTCGATGACGTATCGTGAAATCGTAGTTTTACTTTTATGATGAAAATTATCCAAAAACCAGAATAGAACCCTAAAAGTTTTTCCGAACAATTTTGCTTATCTTTTCTGAAACAGTCCATAATGTACTGTTAAAACTGATCAATTTAGTTTCTGTTTCGAAAGCCTTGCTGGCTAGATGGTTGTTCGGTTGTCTGGTTATATATCTGTCACGACTTCAGGAAGTTTCAATGGAGCCAGAAGTATGAAAATTAAAATATTTACATCATTATATCAGAAAAACTCAATTTTTGTTCATTTGTAGAACTGTCCCCAACAGATTTTTTCAAATGGATTCCGATTTATGACGTAAATTTTCCTGAATTGCTCCTTTAATTTTTCCCAAAAGTATCCACGATACAGACTTTCATTATTGAGCACTGCCCAGCAAAATGTAGGAAAAATGTGTCCATTGATCATCCTATTTTCAACCTTGTTAATTGATCGCTTAAACACGGCATACTGCCAAAGGATGTCGATCAAGGTTTCTATTGAATGGCTCTCCTGGCCTGTTACAATCTTCTGTTTTCTTCTTAAATACTTTCGCCAATCTTTTTTCGGTCTTATTTCTGTGTTTTATGAATCCGGTGAAACAAAGGAGTCAACTTGTAGATTGTACGTGTGTATGTGTGTGTATGTGTGTATATGTGTGTGTGTGTGTGTGTGTGTGTGTGTGTGTGTGTGTGTGTGCGCGTGCGCGTTTGGGGCATGTGCATGAGTTTATGCATGTGTGTATGTGTGCATGTTGGGTTAAAAATGCCAAACGTCTGTCCAAAACCAACTTATTGCACTAGCAAATTGTCCCGTAAATCAAGTTAGATTTCAACCATTGCTTTAGTAAAAGTGTCCCTAGTTGTATGACTTAATCAGTATTCTCAGCAATCTTTTGTTTGTTCATATAGAATTTCACTCTTTAACTATTTCTTCCATCATCCATTTCATTCCTCCTGCAATGAAATATTTCTAAGATTTCAGTGGTTGTCTGAAATAAATAGACCATTAACATTCGATCGCATTTTGGGAAGTAGTGCGCCACAAATAAAAGGAATGTCGATAACATTTAAATTGTGTCTCATAATATGATTTGATTTTGTGTTGATTAAAAAATAAGGTTTGACCATTTCCCGTTGGAAATGGGAAACTAATCGTTTCGAAACTTAATGATTGAAAAAAGAAAAAAAAAATCATCTATTGCTAGCATGTAATTGTTTGTGTGGGGGAAAAAGGGGACATCACTGAACAAGTTACTTCCCTTGCTTTTTGTTCGCAGCGATTAAAAAAAAATGAGAGTGGATGCTGTCGGACAAAATCTGAGGGACTGATTCATCGAAAGTTTACGTTGCTGATTAAACCCCCTAATAATACTTTTTTGAGGAGGAAATTTTCAAAAAAAAATTAAATTTTCTTTTTTATTGACATAATACAGAGTAAAGGTCTCAGTTTTTGTCCTACAGCTACTTGGCTTTGGTTTGAATGTGCCAAACAGGCAAACTAGAAAACTTATTATACAGCTCTAATTTTCACTCAAAATACCCTTCGTCCTTCGGAGATTCAGGCTAACAAAAAGATTTTATTTTTGGAGTAGTAATATAATCTCTCCTCCCCCAAAAAGGGTTTTCCATAATCCTGGTAGTTGACAAAGGTAAACAAACTATCTACTGCAGTTGCTATTGACATTCCTGGCTGGAAAAATTAACAAATTAACAAAACTGATGTCAAAAACATACTATCAATACTATTGCTCTGCAAGAAAGAGCATAAAAAACTTACTTGCAAGAAATGTGATTCCCGATTGAAAACAAAAATGATTAGTCCCGAATGGTTGGGTCCCGAATTCAAAAATTACCACCCTTGCAAACTTGGGTGTAAAACTGACACAGAAATGAATTTAAAAAATATTTGATTAAATGGAAACAATTGTATGAATACAAACTCTTCCGATTGAAATCGCAAATGCTTGACTCATTCAACACGATGGCCTGGTCCCCAATTGGAGTTATAACACCCTAGCGTAGAAGTTTAAATATGATACACATAGCTCGGTCAATGCTTCATTGGTGCTCTCACATTAAAAAAATACGTCTTGTCAGTATTTAACGCAATCCAGAATTCTTTTTATGTAAGAAACGATATTTGTCCATAGAGATCACATTGAAGGATGAGATAATACAGTTTGGCCAAGCCCAGCCCATTCAAAAGATGTTCATACCTTGAAATGCCTGTTACTTTCCTAACGGGCTGGAACCACTTTGTTGCTTTTCCTAACGGGCTAAAACGGCTTAATCTCTGCTCTGCTCTGCTGACGCGCTCACGTATACCCCTCCCAACAAAAAAAAAAAACGTCAGTATTAGACTTAAACAACCCTATGTTTATATGGAACATTCCTGTCACATTGCTTGCTGACCATACTTTTCTCATTTCCTGACGGGATCATATGGCTAAGTCTGAACCAGCCCGCCAAAACTGTTCACTGATCCTGCCAGCTGTTTACTGGAGGGATTACAACAGATAAGCTATTTTGCCTGGCAGGCTATAACGGCTGTCATTCTACTCTGCTGACACACTTAAGTTGAAGACGAAGGAAAGATGAAACACTCTGTCTATATTTGACGCTAGCTAATAGGTATTAATGTGACAAACGACATCAGGGCATACTCGACACATTGCCTGGCAGGACAAAATGATTGAGCCAGAGCAAACCAGCGTAAATTCATTTATAACTGAGTATGCATGTTGTTTACCCACAGGGCAAATACTCGAATGAATATTCTAGGTATCACGTACAACAATACTTACCACAATTATTGCCAATAATATACCCTTGTGAAATAAGTATTCATGAACTTAGTACCGATGTACCTCAGGATATCCACTGAGTTTGACGACTTCGCAAAGTCTACAAATGCTACAGAAAATGGCATTTTATATTCTGCTTTATCCTTTACTTTAATTACTAAATCGAGATGGTTAATCATTGTGTAGCTTTTCCTATGATTGCAGGGTTCCAATAGGGGCTTCTTTCCCGGTGATGACTTTACAAGCTTTTCTAAATAATTTGATGGTGATGATATCGGATCAAGGGTCTGTTTTTTTCGCTTTTTGATGGCTTGCTTTGCCTCCCACGGAGTCACCACTAGGAATACGTTAACTAGATGTTCGATATTTGTACATCTTGTTTGATACCTTTGAGTGGAAAAAAATGTTTTTTGTAGAATTCGTGGTACGTTCGGTAATCACGTCTCTATCCGTTATTAGGAGTCCATTTTGTTTAAATGCACTACTTTTTACCGTTTTATTCCCTTCACGAAAGCGTTTTAATAGTTTTGGAGCCCTTATTCCGAGAACGCTGTCAATGAATGTTGTCGTGTAAATTCTTCCATGTTCACTTTTTTTTGCTTTTAGGCGGTTTTGTTCAATTCAGTTGCTTCAATCATTTCTCTTGCTTTTGTCAATGACTTGAGATTCTTGCATTTTCTCATAAGATTGTTAGTTCCTTCTGGGAGTTCACTGATAGTTTTTTTTTTTCGATTTTTGGCTCAAAAATATCAGTGGCTTCTTCCAGAGGAGTCATTATTTTGCTTCTTTGTGTTCTTTTTTTAGTCCAGTGTGAATGTCATACCTATTTTTCAGTTGTCCTTTAAAAGATTCGAGTGTACAGTACTTTGTTGCAGTTTGGGCGAGGGACATTTCCGTGTGCTCTTTCTAGGAAGTTCATTCATTAGGCTTCTTTCGCATAAAATCTGTTATGGGTACGAAGTTGCAAAGTGAAGCTTCCTTGGCTGAGTCTGTTCTACAGAATGATTACTCTGGTGTCAAAAGTGTAATTCCGTAGTCCCTTCACTTCCCTACTTGATGTTTGCAGCTCTGTTCCTGTTTATAGTTCTTGACAAACACTACTCGTTTGGACTTGTTTTACGATAATGGGCAGGGTGTGATTTTATCCATACTCGTTGTCCTGAGATATTGCAGAATGTCTTGAAGAGATCAGCAAAGGTTCGTCTCCTCTTTGTAGTTTTCAAGTTCTACTTCTCGGGATAGTCTGTGTAATTTGCATTCTCGTGGGGTTGACTTGTTTAATATTGGTTTACATCGGATGTGTTTCAATGATTATGCAATATATGATAGACTATACAAGTTTTAAATACGGGTATTAGCGATTGGGATATTTAACAACGTACTGGGCAAGAGTGGCAAATCGATGGTCATTAAACTAGTATGTTTACCATTTGTTGGTGTTGAAAGATCGATATTTATCTGGTGCCACCCTATCGTAACTCTTCGAGGTTGAGCATATGTTAGTAAAGATCGATATGGGTCATTTATCAGAGATTGACACTCAGCTAGTTATTGGATATTCCATCCAATAAAGCGTTTGACTATCATGGCCCGTTTGCCACACTAAATGAACTTTACAAAATATCAGCAATAAGAAATTTGGATTGTAAAAAAAGTCATTCTACCACTGGTTCCTTACCCTGACGGGTTTATCCAGTTGGAAGAGACAGTGACGTCATTAATTGATTTTATTCGGACCACATTTATTATTTGACATAACTTCAAATATTGACACTTATGTAATTAAATTATCGACTATGATAACGAGGTTTATTGTACTTTAAAAGTTACATCTTTTCCTTTTTTTTCTTTTTGTTGAATAATTACAAAGTGGGCTGGGCTGAAATGTTTATTACACAGTGAATGATATTGGTAAATTGAGTTCAAACACCGGCTGACACATTGTGTGTCTAGTTAGCATTAATTGCTAACCATCCCCTTTCTCCCATGCTATGGTTTCATAGGATATCAGATTGTGCTTTGGTTAGCAATCAGTCTAGGAGATAGACAGCTCTGACTTTATAGCAGTCTGAAGACGAATGTGATCCATCTAGCTCTGTTGTCCTAGACACACTTCTGATGAAATCATCTGTGGTGCGCCAACGTAATTTTTTTCTGTATTAAAGGATTTCAAACATTTGAAGAAATGATTGAAAAGAGTAAATCATCGGAAGTTTTGTGTTTGATTTCATAATCCAGCGTATATTTCCTGTCTTATAATAAAAAAAAATGTGTGAAATTTAAATGTCCAAGTCATGTCTTCTCTCAATCCATGAAAATAACGCAAACAATTGAATATCCATAACCACCGGAAATTACAAAGTATTTTGAACAAGTACAGCGATCAAAGTATTTTTTTTTTCTTAGAAATGCGTAGATTTGTCTACAGGCATGGGGGCTGGCTTTAGTACTCTACTTTACTTTAAAAAATATTCGTTTCTTTTCGGGAGAAAATGATTTTGTGCACCTTATTCTGACGGGTTTGTTAATGAATTCAGATGCTTTTATATGTTTTTTTTTATTACTGTATCTTACATGTTTTTCCCCTGAATCTAGATAGTTCTAAATGTTTTTTTTTTTTACTACATTCTGAAAGTTTTTCTGTTGAATGTGACTGTGATTTCATGGTATTCATTCAGGCCACATTTAGTCATGAATTGAATTTTGTTACACAATTTCGAACTTTGACCGAACGGTCATTCAATAATTCACTGTAATGGTGAGTTTCTTTTTTTTTTTTGTTACTTCACAAAATCAATTTATATAATTTTGATATTTCTTCCGTTGTCAAAATAAAGGTTAATAGGTTTGATTGGTCACTCAATACAAACTACCTCGAAACCAATGTCATTTGGCAGCATGCTGTGTCAGGGTTGATCAGTTAAAACATTGGAAGGTGTGATGATAAATGAATAAGTTACTTCTGAAGCTTTTTGCAGGGATGTAATTACCAGAAATCTGAATTATGAAAACAAATGGCACAAACTAAGGACTGATTTTTCATAAACTTACATTGGAAATTGAATTACCCGATAAAAACCTATTAAGAGGGAAACTTGGAAAACTGTTACGATAAGCATAATGAATAATAAATGTTTATAGTTTCGCTAGTACAGCCCCACTTGTGGGGCCAGTTCATTTGATAAACCCAAATCCAGCCAGATCGATTTTGAAACTCTAGAAACCTATTTTGATAGTTTGGATTTGCAGTTTCTAATATGACGTCAGCTATTTAGCAGTGATATTTATTTGATCTCTATGGTCGATTTTGTAGGCAGTGGTCAAGTATTCATCTATTCGTGTCTTCCTCTATTTCCGTATAACCAAAGAGTCCCATAGAGTTTAATTGACATTTTGTAGGAGGAGTTGGTATGAGCCATGGGATTTGGGGTAGGATTCCGGATTTTCTGTCTCACCGCTACTGACCAAGTTGAAGAGAACTTATGTATTAAGACTTATCACTTGTTAATCTATCTTTTCCCCCGACTCTCGACCAAATAGTTTGTTTCAATAAGATATTGGAAAGGTCTGGGAAATGGGTCAAAGAAACAATCGATGAAATTTTCGGATCGGTCTGGAAATTTTTTCCACTGAGAATAGCGCTAATCGAGTGATGACCAATCTGGGAGGTTTCTGGGTGAATCACCCGGATATCACTAAACGTGCTGTCTTCTTGGAGCATAGGCGATTACAAGTTAAGATACCCTAACTTCTGGACAACGTAGGCATCTACAATGAGACACCTCACCCGGCCTCTCTCTAAGCAATGTTACATGACACCTACTGTAATTTACTATCGACTTCAGGTGATTTGTTATGATGAGGCCATTGATTACAATCAATAGGTGTGCAGTAATCAATCATTGACTTGATCAATGCCTTGTGAAGGAAGAGGAAGCTAATTGGCACAAATTATGGGTCATAGACAGCGGGTCTCAACCACGTTCACTAAGTACTCGGAGTCAGGTGCCAAAATAGATGATAGGTGTCCTGACTCCTCTGGGAATGCATTGCATCCGTAACGAGTGTGTTATTAACCCATTAACTGCAGGAGAGTTGAATGTAATATTTATCCTCTGCAGGATGAAGGCCATTGCCCATTGCGAAGAAATTCCTTTGCAAAGAATCCATTGCGAAATGAAAGCCGTTACTCATCGATAAAACTTACTTATCATCATCAATAGTAAGAGAAAAAAATCAGAAATTCTATCGACTTGGCCATTGTACGACAATGACAGAAATCTCTGCCATTGGCAGCTAATGGATCATCATCATCATCATCATCATTATTTCACTGTCTGTCGTTCGACATAGATCTCATCAAAGATTCAGTGAACTTCTCTATTATCGGTGTCGTGGAGCCAGTACTTTCTGAATGGATCAACATAGTCTTCATCATAGCAATGAGCAGTTGTCTATTATCAAGCTCAGGAACGCAACTGACTGTGTAAAACTGAATCCTATTCATACAACCGACGTAATGAAATAAAACGTTTCATGATGGATTTAATGAACGATTTAACATTGAAAATAATAAGCAGGCATCTAGGAACAATTTTTCATTCTCATTCATTTATGTATATTAGGAACCATCGACCAAAATGTTCAAATTGGTCTAACTACCGGATTATTTTGCATCTATCATTGATATAGATCGCAATAATAGGATGAGAGGGCTAACATTTTTAACGTTATCTCATTAATATGTCTAGAAGAAACGATTCTTGTTTTCTCATCAGGCCGTATATAAATTTTTAGTTTGTGTCCATTTACGTCTATACTTTATCAGTCCTGGGATTGTGCCCGGTCATATCCGTGTTTCTTTTTGGAAATTCAGACTTTTTTGAGAACCAAAAGTAATTTATCTATTGTCCATCCATCTTTCAATTTTCTGATCAATCATTTTTGCATGGTATGCTGCTAAATAACATCTGTTTTGTGACGGTTTACATTGAGTATCAACAAGACCTGTTCTGACAAGATTGGGAACTTGTATACATTCACTTTTTTTAACATTCACTTTTTTCTTTCAATATTTTATCATTAGCGTAAGTACACCTCTCAGGTATATAAATATAAAAGTCTCATTTTTATGGCTTTGTCAATTAAAAAAAAAACTCAATTTGAAACATGTAATAGTTCCAGTTGGTTACTCAAAAAAACTGCTGCGTAACCAACATTTCTTGGCACCATTCTGTATTGGGCGTGATTTGAAAAAAAATGGACAAAAAAGTTGGATTAATGGATAAGTTATTTCTCGTGCATTCTGTTTGGCAGAGAACTCTGAAATATCTGGAGTTAAAGATAAAAGAATGAAAAACAAGGAGTAATACTGCTGGTCACGATCTACTTTAGCTTAAACTTAGATAGCAAATTGACTTCCCCATTAAGAACCTGATTAGGGCTGGAATTTTCAAAAACAAAAATACTGTTTTCTCTATACTATTATTTGAATTGTCAGCCTTCTAGCTCCATCGATGCAGTTTTCACGCGTATTACATATATACTTACAGACATAGTCCAACCAAATCAAAAACTGAAAGAAAAACACATGCTGATGATTTCTAACAGGTCATCTGTCTGGTAGATCTATGATTGCCATGATTTATCATTGAATATGGGTAAAACATTTCAAATCATCTTCCTCGGGATACTATTATGTTTTTCAAAGGTTGCTTTACCCTGGAAATGACTTCAGTACCAACAACATTTACTCGTTTAAAATGTTTCATGAAAGAATTGACTTTGAAATATATTTTCAACCTCATATATGCAGCCAACAAGTGCTGAGCAGAATAGATCAAACACGTGAATACCTCTACATCACAGCAGTTTCGAAAACATTATATCATCTATTTTGCATATATTTCATATGTAATCATTGAGATGAGGTTTTTAGCTCTTTTAGATTGAAGACAGTTTGGACGAAAAGATAAGGACCAGGTCAGGATTTATTTGTTATAGCAACTGACGCCAATTTATTAAAATGATAACACTTTCACTGTATCTCTATGATGAAAAGTGTTTGAGTCAAAAATATTTCGAATACGTTCTGTAAATATGGGTTTATAAATTGGTTGTAGCGATGTGATGTGATGGAGATGATAGTCTCAGATCTTCGAGTCTTATCTCTGATAGTCTATTCATCGCCCAAAATAAGAAAACATTTCAGATGAGTGGGGATGTCTGTGGGTTTTAGAATTAAAACAAACCTCTCTCACCAAAAAACATGTTTTATTAGTTTGCATCATACAAACAACGAATCAAATATGTCTCACCCACCTTCGCCGATTCTGTTTGTTGCGTCTGGTGTTTGGTTAATTAGAAAACTCCAAAAAAGATATACCCACGAAACGGAACATTTTTGACAAGTTTATTTTGAGGATTTTTTTCTCGTGGCAGGCTTCTGTTTTGATCAAAGACTTCACCCAAGGGTTAAAGGTTTAAGATTACAATCTGATCATAGGATAGGTTGGGTTCTTGCACTCAGAATCAGTCTGGGTTTTAACAACATCAAAGTGTGATGAGCACCTGCAGTGTCTAAATTGGTTATGTCTAGCCATGAATGACTTATTAAGCTACTTAGCGTACAGGTGAGAGAATTCATTTCGAATCTAACTTAATTTGATTTTAAACTTCATGCAATATATCCATACCAATATCTGTATCTTCTTACACGCACACAAAAACGGGATTATTCTTGATGACTGATAAAAAAATTCGCTTTTGAAGGAAAAGAGTCTCATTTGAACTTTATTGGCAACATTCAAGTACCAATAATTAAATTCCAAGAAAGTTTTCCCCACCGTGCCATACAGCCGTTTGAATTTCTTATCGAAACGTCAGTCAACATTCCAACTGATAATGGATTCGTTATTATTACTCACTGGTGCATATTACCGTAGAGTACTTTGCATGGATGAGCGTGCATTCCCTCTATCCCCCAAAATATGTATGTCTCATCCACAGACAGCTGTTTCGTTGTATTACAACTCTTCATTGTGGCTATAGACTATCAATTTTTGGACGGATGGTTTCCTATTCTTCCCACGTAAAGCTCGACCTTGTGTCATATTTTGCTGTGGTTGGACAGTAGATAAATAGGATACCCCATCAACTCCCCTTTTTCCTAGCCTTTTCTTCAAGATCAGAGGGTAGTATCTGTTCCACAGCAGAGCCTGAGGGGCAGTTACTGACATTTGCCCGTCGAATGGGCCGGAGATTGGGTTATGGATCGTGTCAAAGACCGAGGGCGCCGGTGCAGTGCGTCAGCTGATGAGGTTTTACTGAGGATGCCACTGCTAAGCGCATTGGGGAGCCTTTGGACTCGTCCTTCGGCTCTCCTACTATTACTCAGTCCAGCTGTGGAGGGTCAGTTTCCTCGGAGCAGCACTGCTTCATTGCACTTAAAGGAGCAGGTCCCCTGGTGGACGCTTTCGTGGCGGAGGTTGCTTTGCTTGCAAAGAAAACCGTACTCGCGTCGGCTGCAGCAATTTTTGGAAGAGGTTACCTATTCTTCTCACTTTAAGCCCGACCTTGTGTCAAATTCTGCTGTGGTGGGACAGTAGATAAATAGATTCCCTGGAGCAGTACTGCTCCATTGCACTTAAAGGCGCAGGTCCCCTGGTTGATGGTTTCGTTGCGGAGGTTGCTTTGCTTGCAAAGCAAACCGTAGCCGCGTCGGCTGGAGCCATTTTGGACGGATCGTTTCCTATTCTTCCCACGTTAAGCTCGACCTTGTGTCCTATTTTGCTGTTGTGGGACAGTGAATTAACACCCCATCTACTATCACACTTCCTGGCCTCTTCTTCAGGATCAAAATATAGTATTTGTTCCACGGCAGAGCCTGAGGGGCAGTTACTGACATTTGCCCGTCGAATTGGCCGGAGATTGGTTGTGGATGGTGTCAACACCAAGTGCATCGGTGCAGAGCGGGTCCCTTAGTGGGCACTTTCGTGGTGGAGGTTGTTTTGGATGCGTAGCAAACCGAAACTACGTCGGCTTGAGTCATATTATGACGGATGGTTCTATTCTTCAGACGTTAAGCCTTGACCATGTGTCATATTTTGCTGTAGTGCGAATAAACACCCCGGCAGAGCCTGAGGCGCGGCTACTGACACTTGCCTGTCGAACGGGCCGAACATAGGATGCTGTGCTTGATGCCAAGACTGAGTGCAGCGGTTCAATGCGTCAGCCAGTGAGGTTTGCCAATGGTTTGGACTTTTGTCCCATTTTGCGAATAAACACCTCATCCAGTGCCACAAGGTAAGATGGAAACCTTCGCTTCAGACCTAGAAAGTTGGCATCTTTCTCAGCCCTACGCAAAACTGGACGGACAGTAAGGTTGAATTTAAACCACATATTTACTTCCCCATCCACCAGAGTGCTCTCTATCACTATATATATATATATATATATATATATATATATATATATATATATATATATATATATATAAGGTGATCATTACACTTGATAAGAGTGCAACGTTAACGAGTAAGAAAAAAGTGTACGTTTTTAAAAATCTCAAAAGAACGAAATTCATAAAAGAGTATATGAAGTTATTACTGTCCTGTAAGATAATATTGACTATGCGTGTGTTACAGAAAACTCTTACATTGCGTGAAAAACAATCAAAAAGTGTATCCTCGTTTCAGTAATGATTTGATAGGAGAATGTCCAAGAGATATTTATTATCAGGTAAATCCCTGGCACAAATTACACACATCATTTGAAAGAGAACAAACATGATTTTGATGCCAAACATATACTAAGTTGTGACTTTATTCTTCTCTCGTAAATGTGACGATTTCTGACTTTTGGTTTGGACTAAAAAGTTGGATGTTTACGATGATGTATGGTAAGGGAATGGGAAAGAGATACATATTCTATCCTGGAAGCATCAATCAA
The DNA here is from genome assembly GCA_963457665.1 of Thysanoteuthis rhombus. NCBI lineage: Eukaryota > Metazoa > Mollusca > Cephalopoda > Oegopsida > Thysanoteuthidae > Thysanoteuthis > Thysanoteuthis major. The sequence continues at coordinate 56,146,717 of OY735218.1, read as the reverse complement.
CGAAAGAGAAAATGAATGATTGTTGAAGAATAGAGATAGAAAGAGAGAATAGGAAGCTATGGACGCCAGTATTCACTCAATATCTAAATTGCCTGAAATTATATTCAGGATAATAAATTTTCATGCAATTTATCTGAAAAAAAAACCAAACAAATTATGTACTATCTTTCAGTTCAAAGATCTCTTTCCATTATAAGGAAATGTTTCCACAAAAGTCAAAAAAAAAAGTAACAACTTATGTGCTTCGATTAGAGTAGAGTGTGACCCTGAAGCAAACAGTCTTCTTGTCAGTCTCCTTAGATGCAATAGTTCCATTATTATGTTGTTATTTTTTTCTTTTGTCTTAAGCCTGAATTGTGAGAGGAAACATCAAAATTTAATGTTTAGAACTCTTTCAAGTAAGCTGGATGTGCTTGCAACGTTTGTGAAATGTCGATTATATATCCATGTGTGTGTGTAAGTGTGAACCTTAGGGAAATATATTATAGCTTTCTGAGAAATGACAAAAAATACATATGGATACTTTTATCGACTTAGGTTGAGTTATACTTTTGGCATAGTAAAAGTCGAATAATTCAATGGACCAGGTGCAGAGGTAAGTAATTTAACGCAATCTTTTAGGATAATCAGTTTCAAATATTACACACGTAATCTTTCATTCTTTGTCTTCGTATATTATACAGCAACGCGTTTATGTTTTTCTCTCCCTCTGTATGTATATGTATCTATTGTGTACATGTTTGTTTTATACGAGTGCTATGCGAGAAAGTATTATATATACATATATATATATATATATATATATATATATATACACACGTTTGTGTGCGTGTTCTTGCTTGTCTGTGTAAGTAAGTGTGTTGCGTATGTGTGTGTGTGTGTGTGTGTGTGTGTGTGTGTATGTCTGTGCATATGTACATGCGCACATGTTAACTGATTTGGCACCTGACTGTGACTTTTGGGAATAAGTACAATTCTTGAGAGGATCTTCAAGATTCACGAAACACTTTGAAAGAATCACGAACGTCACGACGCAATTGCAAGTCGTGGTGGCGATTATAAACAAAAAATGAACTGCGTAAAGGTTTTAACCTTTTCAAAAGGAGTGCAAATGCGGAAACGAGATTAAACCTATCCATGTCTTATCGAATTTGCCACCGTGGAACTGGCGGCTAGCAATTATGATGAAATCGTGATTTGCAAAAACAAACAGAGAGAAACCGTCCAAAAACATGCATCTTTGGGTGTAGATGAGACTTTATGGCATCGTAATTTTGTAGTGAGAAACTACGGCTTCGAAGCATTACATTCACTTCTCTTCAGTGTTGCAAATTTAAAAATATAGTTTATATCTATATCTATGATTTTGAAAAACAAATGTGAAAAGCAATCATTAGTGAACACTATTGAGAAAGATTGATAATGTTTAATTAGTTTTTACTTATACTATCTCCTGAGGACTGCTGACGTGAATGTTAGATTGTACAGTTGCTAGTTGATGGATGATCGCAGTGTTCACATTTGAATACACACAAACATTGATTAAAATGTAGTAAACTAATTATGGGGAGATAATGTTGGCGCTAAAAATCTTCGATTGGCCCTTCAATGCCTTTTCAGGATCTGAAATGATGTCTGTCTTACGCATATTGAATAACGATGACAAACGTGACCAAAGGTCTTATTCTTTTTCTTTGTTTTGTATGTGTGTTTGCGTATGTGTGTTGAGTTTGTATGATCTTACGCTCCTGTCACACAGTTCAGTCAACACGATTGAAAAATCGATACTCCACTGAACTCCTTCAAAAAGATTCATTTTATAGTAGAAAAAAAAAGCCGATTGACTTTGTTGAGCTCTTTTTTTCCAGAAGTTTATTGATGACACTTACACTCCCCGAATTACATGTGCTTATTTCTTAGTCAATCATATTATTTTCCAGTGAATTCCACCAATCATGTATTGAATAGAACCTATCATGATCACTATTCGATGCAATTTTTTTTACATGACTCTAATATTTTGAGCTACAATTGTTCAATCATTGACATGATAGTAAGCATTTATCTATCTATTTAGGTCGGCCAACTAAGTCAAAAATTGTACATTTATTATATTTCATATAAAACGTGAATCATGGATTAAGGTTGTGATAATTTCATTTAATGGTAGATCACGATTTTCTTTCACCTTTCCAGCATTGTAGTTATATACCTATCCACACAATGATTCAAAAAAATCTCATAGAAGTTCCATGATATTTTTTCAAGAGTGGATCATGACATGAGATTGAATTGGTTATTTTGCTTTATTCCTAAAACAGTTCATATCGACCAAAATCATTCAGCCATGATATTTTTTCCAGTTGCACTTCTGCTTATATCGATCAAACTGACCACGGGAGCTAGTGGGCTTCAGAGAAAGATACTTGACCACTTACCACCTCCATTCTATAAACCAACTAAAAGAGAAAAAAAAGCAAAATATGAAATATCTCAATATCATTTGTCAAGTACCAAAAAATGCAGTTGATTCAATGGAAATTCCAAAAGATATCATAACAATCAATTTTCAGGACCATAGACCCTATTTATACAAGGGTGGGTGGGTAAGTGCGCGTGTGCGTGTGAGTAAGCTCCGTCCGGGGAAACTAAATCTCCAAAAGCAAGGATTCATTTCCCTGATAACTTTTGGCGTTATTTCATTGCATGACAAAGCGGACCATCAGATTGAAATTTGGCCAATAATTTCATCATTGCGTTTAGATTACCGTTATATTAGGAAAACTTATTTGGTGGTCAATTCAGGGTTGTATAACTTCAAAATCTTGTCTTGAAATCATCGTCATCATTTTAGCATCAGTCGTTTGTCAGACGAAGAATTACAAAACTTTATCGTTGGAGTCTCAAAGGAAAATTTTATGAACTTGTCCAGTTTGTAGGATCATTTTTTATGATTGATAATTTCTCACTATAAATCCATGAAATTACCATAAGTCCAGTTTGTAGAAATCGGGAAAAAAAATCCCAACATTCAATAATTGATTAAAATTGAAACTTAGCAGCAATTAGTGGATACATCAAACAGCGGATATCGCTTTAATCGGTTCTTTTTCATCTCTTATTTGGAGTATATTCTCTCCCACCTGCTGTGAGAAAAAAAAATGTTTATTCTATATGCCTGCACTTGAAAAAATTAATACTGAACTCCAGTCCTGATACATTGAAATCTACATACAATGTATATTTGATACAAGAATGTAGATTCCTTTCTTTCTGGCAAGATAGATGAATAAATTAATCCTTATCCTTCACCATATCTCAGTATAATTCAGCAAATGCACACTTGTCTCTAAGCCATCGTTATAGCATAAAAAAACGCCTAGACGACAGAATTTTCGGAGGATATCAAATAGATCTAGGATACTGGTTCTTATCAAATTAGTTTTATTCAAAATCCTCACCGAAATTGGTCTTTAGTGTGAGTCAAGTTCCCAATGAAAAGCCGTGCTTAAATAATTTTTATTTTGTGTCGGACATCGTTCATCGTTTGTCTGTCTGTTTGTTCGTGTTAACATAAATCAAGCTGAGCTTTCCGCTCAAGCTACCAATTTTTTGACGTGGGGCATCAATTCCGTATAAGTGTCTGGGAAATTTTGAAAAAAAAAAAAAAACTCGCTGGAAGCACTTTCCCTCAAAATAGTGATGCGTTACAATTATGTATATGATAGTTAATGTCCGATTCAGTTTATATTTATCTATTTGTAACCAAAAGAAGTCTGGCTAAAAGTTAGGTATTCCCAGGAAAAATGATTTCTTATTGAGGTCAGAAGCATCATTCAGGTCGTTGGCAGGAACTGGCCGGAAAAAAACTCCTACACTAGTTGCAACCAAACATTATACTTCAGTTGTGACCTCAGACTAATCAATACTTGTTAACCTTCTTTTGTGTGAGATAAAAGAAAATGAAGTCGATGGAATATTTTGCCGATGTAGTATATCAAAAGAATCGAAAGGGGTGTGGCGTTAAGATCTGCTTCCATCATTTAACTTTCATCTGACATTATGTTCTGTTTGTAGAGTTTTATAATAAAGGAACAAGACAAATGTGTGCAACGGGGTAATTGACCTGCCGAAAAAAAACAGTAACAATTAAACCAACCCAGACAGAATAATGGCCATTAAACATTCACAATGGGATGGTTGTATCAGAATGATACATTTAACAGTCGATTATAATTCATTTACCATCTATGGATTACTATGAGCAAAAATGAGCGGCCAGTCTTCCCAACATCAATCCAGCCAATTAAAAAAAAAAAACAAACTAGGACAATGCTTTTTCCAAAGGAGCATGTTTTGAAAGGACCAGACTTTATGATGTTTGGAGTAACCAGCCATGACGATCCTGCAAAATAGTTTTTCGTCCGTTGTACGAAACTACAACATAAGTATTTGATTTTTTCTTATAGTTTAGTTTTAGAAATTTAAATATCTTACATTCGAATTTATATCTATGGCCAATTTAGATTTTATATATCAAAATTTAAGTAAATTTCAAATAGAAGATCAATAAGTTGATTTTCTGGATGTATTTTTATTAGACCACCCGACACTGGCTGAATCAAAGAGGCCTTCACCCTGTCGTATGTGCCCTTTTATACATTTGGCAAATGTCGTCAGAGTGGAATAACCAGTTGTCAAGCAATTGTAGTACATTACATTTCCTGAGGACCACAGATTCAAACAGTCATAAACTGGACTCTGACATGCCTAGCGTGCTAACAGATATATTGGGCAAATTTCATCTTTGTACAATGGCTTGACGTCGACTTAGAGTTGATTTTTTTTTCCTATCCTTGTTAGAAATTCTGTAAATCTGTTGAGAAATTGATTTTTATATTCACTTTAGAAGTTTTACTCTTGAGGGTACTAGTTTCTGAAATGTACTGACCATAGTATATTAATTTAGTGAAAACTTGGTAAGTTTGGCCCTATAGGGTACATTGGGGAGATATTAATGCATACGTATTTCTTCTGGTTTGAATATGGTCCATACATTTATTCAAGTAAGTCGTGTATGTTTTTATTAAAAGCACATCCCTTGCAAGTATACAGAGATTTCCATTGTATGTATCAGCTTAGAAATCCTTGTAAGACCCAAGTAAAGTCGAAACCTGGACTTTATGTCGAATATGTTTTATGACAACCAGGAAACAGCCAAACCAAAGAGATACCGTAACATTAATCATAATGCTTATCATGTACCTAATTAGCTACTGAGTGCACTCTGGGATATTTGTCCTTGGGATGATTCAACGCTCTTTGCTCTACCGGGATCGATCCCAGACCTTCTGCATGTGAGGAAAACGTGCTTACCATTATACGATCTGAGTGGACATGAATGTGCGCGTAGCCCTGGCAAAATCTCTACAATAAGATTCTTCCTTCGGCTACTCTTATCTTATCAAGTCTATAATATTTAAAGGCACAAATTTCAATATATATTTATAAGGCTTAGCTTTGTCTGACAGAGATCCCCAAGGGAGAGTGAAACTGATTGTGTCAGCCAAAGTCTGCAAGACTAATTTACTTACCATTACCGTATACATCTCTTCGTGCAACTATACTGTGAATGCAAGAATAAGTATACAATTGATATTAAGAATATATAGACTCTTCATCACATAGTTCTTTGTTATTAAGAAAAAACTATACTTGATGACATGATTCGATTCAAAAAGGAAGCAAACAAAGACATCGATGACAGAAAAAGAAATTTCTATCAAAGTGTAGGAACTAGTCTATAGGAATATGTAGCTAATAAAGACATACGATTCAAACTCTCTGGTAGAATGCATGTAAATGCAAGTTTTTGCATTCCAGCGCCTGCATTTTCTTAGTTTGAACTTTGTGACGTTTTGATGATATCGTGATAATTACTTAAAATCGGCTGCGAGAGTTTTTTCAATGATACGTTAACACACACACACACACACACACACACATATATATATATATATATATATATATATATATATATATATATATATATATATGTGAAATCCCCACATATATATATATATATATATATATATATATATATATATATGTGAAATCCCCACATCGGACCCGGAGGCTGATATCCTACCACTGGACTACGGAACTGGGTGGTCAGTAATGCTGAATTTAAGCGATATATTCATTTTTACGCAGAAACTCCTCATCCACCAGAGTGCTCTATTCCTATGGAACAGCATTGCATAAACTTACACTGGATGAGTAACCACACTCAAAGAGTGCTGACCTACTTTTGCATCCACTATCATCATCATCATTGTTTTAGTGTCTGTCGTTGGACATAGACCTTCCCTGAGATTTGCTAGATCCCTCTATCATAGGTGCCAATACTCTTCGTTCTCTTCTAGTTCGTCTCGCCATCATGTTTACTGCCAGCTTGATTCTGCCCGTGATCCCTTGGGATTCATGTTGTGAGTCATAATGTCAACCTGATGTCTGTCATTCTTGCAACATGACTGGTCCTTTGCCATTTGAATTTCCTAATGGCTTCTGTGACGTCTCTGTATAATATCCCGTCTTGAGATCTCTCCATGTGTTGTTGAGAATGTTGACATTGCATGCCCCTCAGTTTGAAGATTAGTGTCTTGGTAAGGTTGCATATCTCAGCTCCTTTGGTTACTATCGGGAGGCTGCATCGGTTGTATACACTATGTTTCAATACTAATATACATTTCTTGTTCTTAGGGGTTAGGCTCACTTTTCTGAGGGTTCGCCATCGTACGGTATTTGTTTGCTCAATGCCTCATTTTTTGAGGATTTCATAGAGATTAGTTGTCCTACGTAGATATAGTGCATTAGCCACACCAGTAACGGATTTTAGTGTCCGTAATTGGATATTGGCAAAACCCTCCAATCATTGTTAGTGTGGAGCGTATACTTTATGGGAATATAGTATGTCACACCATCTCATTTTCTCCTGGAATCAGTTTTGCATATAATCTTCAGGAATCTATGTTTTGAGTTGTGATGTCAAGAGGTTATCTTACATCCTTGCAACATGATAAGTCTATTGCCATTTGAGATTCCAAATAGATTCTATAATGTTTCTGTTTTTTTTCCCAATATAACGTGCTTTTTCACGATTTTTCCATATTGGGTTAGGCACAGTTTTCTTCCTGTTCACGTTGCAAGGTTTCCGGATTGAAAAACAGTCTTTTGGTTATGTTCTATGTTTCAATTCCATTAGTTGTTGATCCCACTGTTCAAGACTAATGGATTGAGCAGCTTTTCTGAAAGCTTGTCAACCTATAGTGATTCATCGAGATTCATTGTTCTACGTTATTTTAAATAACATTTATCTAACGTAACATGCAAGGCCCAAATCTCTGAAGAGTTTGAAAGAGATAGTATCACCTTTTTCAACATTTCTTTTTCAAACAGAATATATTCCAGAGAATGGCCAGAAAAGGCAGTGTTCGAAACGTAGTGATAAAAATCGGATTCAAGTCGTAGTAATTAATGAACAGTTAACCACTTCACGTCTCGAAATGCTAAATCTTTACTAGCCAAGAAACTACAAATAACATACCAGTGTGATGATTGCAATCATAGTAATCAATTAATGCTTCTTTGATTTTGGGAGGTACAGAAAAGGAAAACAAATCTATGTAAATTCAGATCGATACAATATTTTCATAATTTTCATGTTTTATAGACGTCTATTTTAAAAGAAGAGTCATCAAAAAAGCTCACTAACTATATATGTGTCATACGTCCACACCCTACTAGAGGAGCTAGAATTGAGCATTCACTTTTGTGGGGGGGGGGGCGAGAATTCTCGAAAAAACTTGATCGGGGGGCGTCAATTCAAAGTGAAGTTCATGCTAAATCAGGATCTTTATTAATGTCTGGCAGCGTTCGCACTTGTTTCTAGAAAAATTTGTACTTTTAAGTGATCCAACAAATGGTTAGAGAAGCAATTTAATCATTAATAATATTTTTTTTTTTCAATTTTTGAATACCAAAATTGTTCACATGGACTTTTTACTGGCGCACTATATGGGTAAGACGTGGTATGGTTAATCAATTTCAGATGCGAATGAATCGGAGAATCTATCTATATTTTCATTTAACCAGTTTTCCAGCGTCTGTGAGATTCAATGAAAAGAGTCAGATCTATTATGATTATCTTCGAATCCGTAACTACTCTTTGTTGATTTGTTTTGTTTTCTCTTTTAGTCGCAGTGTATATCAAAGGTTTATTTGCATTACACTATGGGAAATGCAAGTTCCTCCCAAAATTAGTGAATTCATTTGAGAAAAAAACATTATTTTTTGCATCTCGTACCGCTCCTATCAAATATCATAAATGGTTATATTTTCTTTGTCAGGGTTGTTAACAATTAAATAGCAGTAGCAGTACCATCAGTTTCTCAGTCTCAGCTCATCCTTCGAGGCTTGTAATATGTGAAATAGACTCAAAGAGGTAAAATATCCAAAGTAGCTTCAATTAATGAACCATATGCTATTATATCGTTACTGAAAATGGGGAGATTTGTGTCATCTAGCTTTAGGAGTTTGAACTCTGGCTTTAGGAGTTTGAACTCCCGGCCCAGAGTCTATTTTCTGCACTGTAAACTGGTCGACTACATCCACTTCTAGTGTTGAATGAATGCCAGAAAATTATAACGCGAAATACAATGGATTCATGTCTTTTGGTCCGAATAGGAACCAAAAGTTTTCGAACCAAAAAGTGGCTGGTTTGTTTTACCATCATATCATCATCATCATCATCATCATCATCATCATCATCATCATCATCATCATCATCATCATCATCGTCGTCGTCTCACATTGGACATTCTCAATAACGCAACTGATTCTCTGTCATGAGTGTCGTGGAACTGATAATTCCATAACTTGTCATGTTTGTCTTTCCATATTATATTTTGCCGGGCTCAGTTTTGCATTTGATATTTTAGGATTTATTTTTCAAGCTCCTATGTGCATCCATTGTCTGCAATTCTTACAACATGACCAGCTCATTGCCATTCAAGTTTTTGATTGATTCTATGATGTTTCCATATCTTTTTCCCCCATATATTGTGCTATTTTGTGATCTGTCCATCTGATTTGAGCATGATTCTTTCAAAAATATGTTTCATGGTTCTTAACTTGATGCTCACTCTCTTGGTTGAGTTCCATATTACAGCTCCATATATATATATATATATATATATATGTATATATATATATATATATATATATATATATATATATATATATATATATATATATATATATATATATATGTATATATGTATATATATATATATATATATATATATATATATATATATATATATATATATATATATATATATTTATATATATATATGTATATATATATGTCCTAAACCGTAAATGTTTCATGGGACACATCCTCGTCTAACACAGTATATTGTTGTGAGTTTGATCATTCACCATTTGACTCAGGTCACGAGCTAAAATGATTAAGAATCATTTTTGGAGAACAAAAATGTGAATTTTAGTAATTTTAAGATTTTATTTTAAAAAAATGTTCATCTGTGAGTACTGCCGCATTTCCCATGTAAGCAACACAGAACTGGTTACATACGTTCAATTTGGCTCATTCCAAATTGGTCTTTTTGTGCAGCAGGTTCAAATAACTGATAGTCCCATTAGGCAGAATCCTTTGCATCATATTGATGGATAGTTTCAGATATATCTTCACCTTGGGGATATGGTTAGCAAAATAGTATTGCAGTTCAATCTTCTTGTAATTGGTTCGATCCCTATCATATATAACATATTTGTGAAATTGTGTCTGACTAAAGTAATATGAGTATTTACTTGAGTACTCAACATATAACGATATAAATGGGCTCCGTCCTGTCTTTAAAATACAGTGGAACATCTTCTCTTAATGAAGATCTTCATATGGCCAGTGGTCAAAAAAACCTATTTTGACTTCGTTGATATAGTCCAGAGAAAAGCGGAGAGCGATGCTTACAGCATTAGCTTGGCCGCTGGAGCTGCCGTGAGGAAGTCAAACAGGGAGCGAAATCAGAATAGATAGTTGTCCTAGACTGGTCACCAAAATTTAGAGAGCCAAATCTGTTCTATCAAATTACCCATAATAGGGAAAGACACTGGTTTATGAATTTCCCGAATAGTTTCGATCAGAGTTTGATTAAATCCATTGTCTGAGCTGTTACCGTCTACACAGAACACAACCATTCATATTTCATCATGCATACCACACAGAATATTATCATGTGTATATCTTTGCAGTTTTATTGAATTCAGTCTTCATTAGATGCTACACTGTGCAGAACCAAGCCAAGGGGATAATTAGTTTTTGAATGGTAGACCTGCTATTGTTACAATGGAACTGTAATTACCTCCATAAGTGTCATGAATGACTCAGCATATTACTGGAAGTAAAATAATTTGATTTAGAAATGAGTGAGATTAGTCTCATGTAACTTGAATAAAGATATGTCATGAATGATCCAGCACGGTTGTAATGATCACTTAATGAGGAAAGAAGAATGAGCCCATGAAAAACTTCTTTTCCTAAGCTGAACTAAGAAAATTAGACCCAGTATCACTTTGTCAATTCATACTGAGATGAGGAAACGTTACTCTTAAAAACTTAACACAGGTATTTACTACAGAGTGTGGAGGTTATCCAAGATTTTTATGTAAGTTTGATAGCTTAATTAAGAAAGAAAAAACTCCTCACTTGATTGGGTACTCGTTCCAAAGGAGATGTATGCGAATTAGAGGTATTTGCATAATTTAGCTTTATACATATGGATACATTGATGATATATCAGATATTCTAAGAGATTTCTTAGCGGGATTGACCCCTAACCTGAGAAGAATGCAACCTGTACAGGAAGAAACTTTGCCCAAAATGATATACAGAGATCACATGATTAATAGAGAATAAACAAGAACCAGAGATATCATAGAAATCATTAGAAAACTCAGATGCAAAAATGTCAGACAACATTTCCCTAAAAACATGGATCCCTAGGGATCATATCTGAAACTGCGGTCGGCGAAAAAAATAAAATGGCGTGACGATTTGTCTAATTCAGAAAGTAATGACTCCATAACTTCTATGGCGCTATAAAAGGCTCGTATCTAAAGTAGATGATGATGATGATGATGATGATGATGATGATGATAAATTTAAAATCAGAGCAATTTCTTCTTTATCACGCAATATTTAAGTGAAATTATATTTGCTGACCTTTGGTTCTCGTACTATGTTAATGTTAATTCCAATAACAGCTATCAATATTGTTTTCAAGGACTCCTTCACAAAACATCATATATCTCTTCACTCCTCCTTATCTGGAATAAGCTCAATATTTCTAGACTCAAGTCATTTCCTTCCGTTCACAAAAATCGATTTCCGTTTCTGTACGATCCGTATCTAAAGCCAAAACCTGAAAAGTGAAAACATCTTTTGTCACATTTTTATCATCTTTTACGGCTTCAATCATGGTTGCTTTTAAAAGTACATCCGACCTAATTTTCTCTTCCGTTTGGATTTTGACTTTAGATTTCCTTGAGGACATCTACTTAGTGCAGTGAAAATTTATAGAAACTATTAGAAATCGTCAACAAAAACTGACACCATAGGTTTTTTTCAATTTTCAAATTGGTTCAGTTGGCTGATTGTCTTTTTGTGTACACATTGTACAAGGATAAGTATCATTTAGCGAGTTGGCAGAAAATGTAAACATTTAATCATTAGTCTTTCCCCGAAAGACTATTTCGTTTTACCCCTAAAATAGCTTTTCTAGAGGAAGTTCAATTTACTCAGTAAGTTTATGATGAATTGAACATTTACTTTTTGTTTTCGGGAACATTTACTCCTGTCCTTCTGGAAACTGGGACTTTTTACTAATCACCCCCTCCCCAAGTAACTTTATTATTGTTCATCTTTTTTTTCCCATTTTTCAATTGATCAACCTGCAGTAGGATATGCTGCAAGAATATGTCTATCACATGACAGTTCCTATTTAGGGAGTAACTACACCTCTTTGATCACTTCTCGTTTCAATTTGTGGTCTGCTGCTAAGTAGAAAAACATTGCGTGACGGATTCTCTCCTTTACATATTGTTCCAAGACTGATCAAGCGAAAAGTGGTTCTCTATCGGCGATTCAGTTTCACATCATCATCATCATCCTCATCATCATCCACAACACAGTAGTAACAGCAGCACTACCACCACCATCACCATTAACAGCTTTTAGCGCCTGTCGTTGGACAGACACCTTCCCCAAGATTCGCTGTAGATCATTGGTTGATTTCATACAGCACTTTGGTTTTCGCTGTCAATATATATACAATATATGACACAAGAACCATAGGGATCTATGTTTTGAGTCATGATGTCTAGCACTTGTATGAAATTATTGCAGAAGGGCTTACCCATTGATATATGACTTCGCTATCCATGTGACTTTGAGCATGATTTTTTTCTCTGCGCGTTATATAAATCTCTGATTGAGGCTCTTTGGTTCCATATTTCAGCTCCATAAGTGTCTATCAGAATAGAGCGTTCATTATTCGACCATTTTGTTTGTCTTTGTTGTAGTTCAGTTGGCAGGCAGGTAGGTTGCTCAAATCTGGAAACCTTTTTCAATATTATTCCATTTCAATAGTACTATTGACTTAGATTTTGCATTTTTCTGTATTTGTAATCCCTTCAAACGATTTCAGCGATTCAATATTTGTAGTTTTAATCGTTATAATCATTCTTCATACGCTTCTAAGTTATTTAGCTAGGTCTTGGTATCCCCTCACTTATTTTAAGCTTGAAATTGTTGTCTATGGGAATGGTTTTCTTTCGGGATCCTATTTCAGAGACTGGATAAGATGATAATCACAAATTATCTATCTGTAATTTAAACCATGCATGGCCTGTGCTGGCCTATCTTGCTTGGTGGTTAGAACCCATGTCATTTGCATTATTCATGTCTCTCCCTATCAAGCTTTGCACACTTGTATATTCCTTCTGTGCTACCGAAATGGAATGAGAATTGCCAGGTCATAGAAACTATTGGGATCAACACATTTTTCGTGGATTTCTATCAGTATTTTGTGATATTAGGTGTGACGTGATTTAACATTCCTTTCCTTCCTACTTTTTGGAACACGTTGCAAGATTCCAGAAATATTTCGATACACCCATGGGAGATACACAACTACCTCAACTGCAATGCAGTTCCTTACAACTCATGTACATGTGTGTGTGTGTGTGTGTGTGTGTGTGTGTTTGTGTGTGTACGTGTGCGTGTGTGTGTATATGTTTGTATGGTGCAAAAATAAATACAAAGCTATTGAATATAATTTTGGATTATATGTATATATATATATATATATATATATAAATATATATATATATATATATATATATATATATATATATATATATATATATATATATATAAATATATATATATATATATATTTCAATGGATTAGTTTGTGCAACTTCAGTCACCTATTTCCCAATATCTGTTGATGCAATATATGTAATCATCAAGATTATGTTTTTTCTTTGTTTTTGTACTAATTTGTGATTATTGCACACCGTATGAAATGTCAATTGTTTTATACATATATATATATATATATATATATATATATATATATATATATATATATATATATATATATATATAAGGACAAAGACAAGATAAGACGAAAGGAGGAGAAGAGAGAGGGAGGTGGATTTACTCTTCAGCAAGAGCCTAAAATTTACAGCCTGAAATTCAAGTGTGGTTATGAACGCCTAACCAGCACTGACATTTACCGATGACAGAAAAATAACATTTACAAGGAATTCTGATATCAAAAAGATCACATGAAGCTCTCCACTCAATCACAAGAATCATTGACATCAAAAATTATGTTCTTCCCTGGCTACACCGTTGTTGGTTTATAAATACATAGAGAAGTTCGAACGTGATTTTGAAATGTTTGAATTCGAATACTCCTGTCCAAAAATTATATGTACTTATGAATAATTCTGAATTTATTGCCAATGCTGTTTTCCCCCCTTCATATCAACTGAAATACATTCATATATGTTACGTGTATAAAAAAATATTTATGTATGTATCAATTCTGTTTTTGGATAATAAAAGTGTGGATATATATTTGAATTGAACTGTGACATGAAGGAATAAGATTTATTCAATTGTTATGATATATGTTCGCCAGAGTAAATATCATTTTCATGTATCATTTTATCCGAAGAATAAAAATTCTGATTATTCATTCAATGGAAACTGTTACATGACCAATATCTTTCAGCAGCAAGCGGTGTTAGGGGTGATCGATCCAAGAATAGTAGGAAGATCAATAAAATACATTTTCCTCGTTTTATATAGTCCAGTGATCACTAAAAATCTAATTTTCCCAGAAAACAGTATGTATACTGGCGGGCACATACTGAGGGACCAATCTAGCATAAACTTGAATGGAAAATAGAAACTTCTACTAAAAAGTGCTCTGAGGGGAGCATTGAAGAATTTAAAAAAAATAGACATAATTTTGAGAATAGGGCAAATCCCTCCGTTTGTGCAGCCTGTATAAATGATAAATCGATTAATTACCAAATAGCCAGCAAGCGGGCAAAAACGACTTGAAAGCTGAGGAAAACTATTTTGACAGTTCTGGTTTATATTTTCTAATTCCTTCCGTATTTGATGTTGAAAATAGAACGAAAAAAAAGATTGGAAAAAAGCTAAGAAATCCAAATATCTTAGCAAATGATGAATGGAAAGAGAGACAGTAGAGACGATAAAAAAATACTACTGTTTTTTTGTACTGATAGTGAAATCTCATCCCCTGCTCTCACAGACTGTATGTCTCATCGCCGTGCGTAGTAAATTGAAGAGGCTACGAAAGGTGTCACTTGTCAGAAATTTTATTAATTGCGACCTGCCCGTTGTGAATCGCCAGCAATGTGCTAATCCGTTGGGTGACAACTTTTCCGGCAGCTCCAAGTACTTTAGTTAGTAGGGATGAGAAATTGATCTTTCTTTCACGATGACGTCTTCAGCAAATCGGTTTGCGATTATCTAACCATTCGCTTGTGCATAGAATCCAATTCATCCGAAAATGATACTATAACGTGTAAAGAATCATACATAAAGGCCTGTAAACAAGTGATCAAAAAAAAAAAAAAAATGCACTGCGACTCCTGCGAGTACCCCCGTTAGCTATCAAGGGGACTGCGAGATATTTGACAAATTTAGTAATTTTTGGCTATTGTAATTTGCACGTTCAAAATGATAGGAACATCTAACATCTAACAGGCATATCACGCATCTCTGTTTACTAAATGTCGTATTTCAGGGTACCAACCTTGAATGGTACTTAGCAGATAGACACGGTGTACATTTTGAATTGTGTCCGTATATCATCCATACATAATTGAGCATAGATAATTCCAGATTCTCCGAATTCTCATTAGAATTATACGGTTTGACATTCATTTTTTTGTTTTTTCCATCTCTTACTAACTTAACAGCATTATATTATTTGAAACTCTATTAGTAATGTCTTCCTATTATTATACTACGCTCCAACTGACTATTTTAATTGCTCAGGAGTTTGCAAAACTATTTTGAGGGGCAAAAAATGCATGTTCTTTTTTTTTAGGATCAGAATCGGCAGCTTATTTCAAACCTCAAATTGATGAAAAAAATCGGACTAGGTTTGTAAGCTTTCGATAGAGCAAGTTTGACTTCCAAAAGTAAGAAAGTCCCACAAGTTGTAAAACGAAAGCTATATAATTACCCTCCCGATGTATCCCCCGATGCATCCTCCCGATAGTCACCTATGGAACAGAGACATGGTATCTAATGGAACATACACGTGAAAAAAGTATGTTCAAACTCACATGAACGTAGTACAAGACTACTCAGAATATTAAAGAAAGAAGGCATGAATCCACGATAAGATAAGATCAATTAAAAAACTCGAATGGTTATGGGCTGGATATGTTTCAACAATGTCAGACAACTGCTTCTCATCGCACCACACAACATGGATTACTAGAGATCCTATGCAAAATTGTGGATGGCAGAAAGTGAGATAGCACGATGGCATAGACATATTCGGAGAGAGCTGGCTCCGTGATGCCCTTGATAGAGAGATCAAATACTTGGGAAGGTCAGACGTTTTAGGCTGCTGCTGATGATTATAGTGAAAGTAACAGACATTGTGGACGATTGTGTTTCTTTTAACATCATTAGTGTTTTGAAATAGATTGAATTGTTATCATTTGATACTGGACGGCTTGAACAATGACACAAGATACTGAATACCTAAATGTATTGAGAGTTATAAGCACTGAATTTTTATGTAGGTTTTTCCCAGTTAACAACATACTATGAACCACAGTTATAACCAATATCGATCATACCAACAATTTCTGCAAATTCGACATTTGGCATCCGTGCTGGGATGAGGGAGTCTTGCACATAGTCTTAAAATTCAAAAATCTTATCTGTTCAGAACAACATTTGGAATTTAGAACTTTTTATCGACATTATAACAGTAAGTGAGGATGGTACAGGTGTTCACTTCATTTTGAATGACATTGGTACGGAAATTGGTGGAGTAAACAACTTTATCCATATTATTACGATGGAAGAAAAACATTGGAAAGGTGCCATCCGGAAAAACAAGATTACAGATGAGCAATTTGAATGCCTTTCGGAATAAGAAAATACCTCGACAAGAAGATACTCCAAGAAGAAGATAATATGGTTGCAATATGAATTGGCTTACGTGATAGTGAAAATTTGCCATGGTCTGTTTATCATTTAAAACTAATTCAATCTTAACACCCCTGTCAGTACATATATATATATATATATATATATATATATATATATATATATATATATATATATATATATATATATATATATATGTATTTACACGTCTTTATATATATATATATATATATATATATATATATATTTACACGTCTTTATATATATATATATATATATATATATATATATATATAAGACGTGTAAATATATATATATATATATACATATATATATATATATTTACACGTCTTTATATATATATATATATATATATATACATATGTATATAAACACATGTAAATATACATATATATATATATATATATATATATACATATTATCACACACACAAATACATATGTATACGTGTGTGTGTGTACCTGTGTGTACGTGTGTGTGGCTGTGTGTGTATATTCAAGATATGGACATTTTGGTCCGAAAGAATAAATTATAAACTGCGTTATATTATAAATATACTTATCCAAGATGATTCCCCGTCGTTACACGGTTGATATATCATTCAGTTTAGACAGTGTGAATACAATAAACAATCAAGGAAGATGGGGCTGTTTGATTCCTGCAGCAGCCATTTTTTCCTTTAATTGTCTATTCTATTTATGGTGTCTAATTAGAATGATAAATTACTGTAACGACTGGAAATCATTTCAGATTAGTTTCTATATAATATAACGCAGTTTATACTTCATTCTGTCGAACCGAAATGTCACTTTCTCGAATATATACTTTCAGGTTGAATGAGACGAAAAAAAGACAAAGAATAAACGATATGAGAATTAGGGTTGGAAGCAGTTATTCGACGTTTGTCTAATCTGTGGTCTGTTTAGCACAATGGAAAGTATATCGCCTTGTTAAAGCAGCAACTTATCGGTTGCAGCCCCATTTTCAAGAATGGTTTATTTTATTTTTGTTGTATAAATGTAGTGATATGGTAATCGTATAAGGACGAGAAATCATTTCAGATAAGTTTCTTTATGATATACTGCAATCATCATCATCATCATCACCACCACCATCATCATCATCATCATCATCATCATCATTCTTTCAACGTCCGTCGTTGGACACAGACCTTCCCCAAGATTCGCCACAGGTCTCTGTCATGGGCGTAGTGGAGTCAGTATTCCCTGAATTCGTCTAGTTCATCTTCCCATCTTGTGTTCTGTCGACTACAGTTTGTCATGTAATCTCTGGGGATCCATGTTGTTAGTCGTGATGTTCACCAGTTGTCTTTTATTCTTGCAACATGGCCTACCGATTGCCATTTGAGTTTTTTTTATAGTTTTCTATGATGTCTCGGACTCCTGTTTTCTTCTCTATATACTGTGCTGTCTTGTGATCTCTCAATCTAAGGTTGAGCCTGATTCTCTCGTGCGTACGTTGCATGTTTCTCAGTTGGTAGGTCTGTTTCTTGGTTATGTTCCATGTTTCAGCTTCTCAAGTGACTATCGGGAGAGTGCATACTCTTCTTTTTAGGTTTATTGGGATAATCTGGTTTATGAAAGTTGAGCTTGATCTGCCGAAAGCTTGCCATCCTAGAGTGATTCTTCGCTTGATTTCCCCCTCTTTTGAGGATTTCATCGATATTCGTTGTCGTAGGTAGATGTAGTGGTCTACTTTGCTGAGTTTTGCATCTTCTATCTTGGCAGTTATGTTTTTAATATCGACATGATTGTTGCACAACCGCAATTTATAATTCATGTATATTCGTAAAAAATGCATGTTAACAATCAACGGATAGCAAAAGTCGGAAAATTTAATACATAAGTAGAAGATAGACGCATCAATTACCGTATGGACAGACGAATAATTATAAGTTGTATTCGTCTGCTTTTTTCTTAGAAACTTAATTTTGTTCAAATCGGGGGAGGTTTCTATCTCTCCTTTCAAATTTGCGTCTGTTATGTGCTTTGACCGTATCGCTTTGTTCACACACTTGAGAAATAGGCGTCAATATCCCATTAGACTTTCCTAAAACGATCTGTTTTAAATTAAAAATAAGAACATTTTTCAAGCTTCCTCGATGTCATTTTCAAAGGGTTTGTTGATAACATCTAGATTCACCCAATGTATAACTTTCCAGTTACTCCATTTGAATCTTTATCAGATATTTTCAGAGGATAACGCCGATGATGTAATGAGTACAATTAATTTTAGCCATATTTATATTTTGGGTTTTTTTTTGTTACAAAAAATCCCCCTTCCAAGTTTTTTTGTTTTGGTTCAATTCACAATATAAGTTTATGCTGATTTGATTTTTTAGTATCAGTTAGCATTCTCACTTTTTTTTGAAAAATTAAACTATTGTGCGATCACCGCCTAACAAGAGGCGAATGAGACAACTCATTAATGCTTAATGCTATCAAAAATTGGTCTTTCTACGGTTTCTATCATCTGACCAACCAGACTTGTTTATTTCAGCTCTTTCCTCGCCAGTCATGAAATTTATATTCAAATTCCTGATTTTTTTTAGAGTTGTTTGGATGGCATACATGTCTCTGTAAATTGAATTGACATCTCCTTTCTTAATATAATTCTTCAGTATATGCAAATTCGATGATACTCGATCAAATAACTTCATGAAAAAACATCAAATGTACAAAGAACCATACATATTCATTCGGATGCATACTGTCAAGTGAGAAGCTTTTTCCAAAAATCTTTTATAAGTAATGAAAGTAATCACTTAGTGAGACACGTCATCGCGGAAAACATAGCAGAATTCGTTAAATGGAAATAAGTTCGGAGAAATTCCGAAGAAAATTTTCAAATTTATTTTGATCGGATTTTCCAAAGAATATATCGTGGAAAATATGTGGGAATCTCCAAAAACTAATTATTTGCATTTGATCGTGAAATGTATTGGAAACGAAAAGAAGTGAAGAAGATATTTTATACAATGCAATTTACACGATGCACATGCATACAAACCGGCAGATACACACACACACACACACAGATGTACCAACATACAAAAATGTAACCACACTCACATATATCTACACACAACCAAACGTTACACACCGGATACATGCACCCACATACACACATACGCACACATGCTCACAAGCATACTCACATACAAAGTATGTACGTTGATGAATTACACATTGAATCATAATAAAAGATGAACATCATCATCATGGCTGATTTAATGTCTGTTTTTGTACGTAGACCTCTCGATCGTCGGCGTTGCAGAGCCAATATCTCTCAATCAATCCAAAATCATCACAACATCCAATTATCTGCCCCGAACCATTTCGTGCATGATCCCCGATGATCCACTTTGGGAGTCATGAGGCCAAGCTGACCTCTGACATTCTTGTAGTATGGCTCACCCAAATAAAATTTGAGGTTTCCAATGTCTCCTGCGATGTCTCTGACCATTGCTTTTCTCTCTAATATACGGTGCTATCTTGTGATCTCTCCATGTGATGTTAAATGTAATCCTCCCATGTGCACGTTACATGGTTCATAGTTTGGGAGCCAATCTTTTGGGCCAAAGGCATATCAACCAGGCTTTCTCATATGCTGATTTTGCACATGCGTATCGTATCACTCGATGGTGCACATCTACTGGTGGTCGACTTCGACAGAAAAGGAGAGAACGAAAGAGAAAACGTCTATCATACACTCTTTCTCTATTCCTTTCACCACGTTCTCTTAAGGATAGCATTTCTCAAGTGGCCATTAATTAGAGACGGACTAATTATTTCTTCTTAATTGCCCTTAATTTAAAAAGCACTTAAATAAATATATACTTGGATGGATGTCTATTAATTATACTTCGAGATGTGCATCTGTTCATGGTTTATTTAATTATCAAATCTGTCCGTGCTAAATTAATCGGAAAGCTATGATTAAACAAGTTCGGCGATGTTGGCATGGAGAGATGCGAAAAGTATATTTAATTATTATATTCATTCAACATGAGTGATCTTGTCTACGGGTGTATGTATGTCTCTATGTCTGTCACTTCATCCCTTCCTCATTCTTTTTATCTCAATCTATCAATTATTCTTTCTGCCTTCTTTCAATTGTTCTTGTCTATCACTATCTATCTTTGATTCTCTTTCTTGATATATTTTTACATCTACAAGGAAGCACCAATAGAATCTCTACATGTTGCACTAGTTAATAGACGCTCATTATTTGAATAAACACTTCCAAAATAATAAACATTACAATCACTTTTGTTTAAAACACTGATTATATGTAAATGAAAGTTTATAATGAATATCGAAATTGCCCTCCATCGCATGAACCGTAATCATTGATTAACGTAACCTTCGGAAATATCTTCATGCTCATTTGCAGTCAATGATCCTACAATGGTGTTCGGTTTTGTGGTATAAATATTCTCATTAATAAATTCCGATCAAGCACAGTTAACAGTTGAGGGATCTGGAATACGTAATGGCTTTTCAAGAGTTATTCTCCGATAAATGCATCTGCCCAGGAATATTTCATGGGTAGGCAACGTGACCTCACAATACAATCGGAAGAAGCAGTAACTTGCTGAGAATATAATCATCTCTTCCCAATAATTAGCATTTAGCAAATACACAATAATATAATTTGCATAAGTCTAACCATTCATCTGGGGCAGGTCCTTCAACAAGTCAAAGAATGTCTAATAGTAATTAGATTACATTTATTTAGAAATTCGCACTATATAACGTTTTATCTGTGTAAATTATACTCCCCTAGAGGTTAAATACACTGGCTTTGAGGGATAATATGTTGAGAAGTAAATACATGGTGTGTAAAATATATCTCGAGGTATCTGCGTTGTTGTAGTGCTTTTAAAAAGTGACATATACTCATGATTTACTGCGGAATAATCATTCCCGAACTTAAATATAACAGTTGAGAGATATCCATGTGATGTTCTATCTGCAATAGGTCTCCAACAGAGATTATCTGAAGATTACATTTGCTTAAACAGAGTGTGTCTCATTTGTCCTTGGAGTATAGATGTCCAAATATAATTCTTTGAAAACCACTGCTTCCCGTAATAGCCGGTACAAAGTCAACATCAGCTGGCATACATGAAGGTGTCAGGGTTGTTAGGCACCGGAGATTAGTTCTCCCCACTTCAGCCGAAGGGGAATAGAGAAACCAACAGCTGATGGGTCAACAGGATTCATTTTGCTAATTCAGCACGTCTGCCACGAAATGAGAGCTTATTTGAATTGCTGATATAACATTATTAGGCAAACGACCAACCAAACTGACGGACAGGGCCGACAACTAAATAATTGATTCAAGTTTGTCATTCAGTTGCTTTTCTTACTCATATCAATAGATCTGCAAGACTCCATCGGGATCAATTGTGGACATTTTCGTTTTCTGTTGATATATATATATATATATATATATATATATATATATATATATATATATATATATATATATATATATATATATATATATACGAATATTTTGCAGATGCAATATACAAATTCTTGCTGAGGTGAAACTTTTATTGCTATTTTCACTGATTTTTTTCAAGTATGTGCAAAACGCTGCTTTCAATTTTAACATTTAAATTTAAAAAGCTTTCCAGAATTTTAAACACACGTAATACATAGACAAGTTTTTGCACGCATTTTGTACACACCGACACAAAGGGATGCTGAAAATTTCTTAATCCTCATTGGAAGGAATGGTCTCAGTTTGAACCATTTAGAAAACTGTGATTATTTTTTTGCTACCGCAGCTTAGAAGAACGCTCCTTATTGCGTAATGGGGCAATTTGTAGGATTCTTGTTCCAATAGTTAAATTTCCTGACTAAATATTACAGACCCAAGAACTTATCATATTACATAAATACATATATGTACATGAGAGTGAGCACTTGCACACGTGAGTGCGTTTGGTTGTGTGTATGTGAGAGTGTATTGGGATGGTATGCCGTGAATTTTTCATTTTGTCAATACTGCAGCGTAATTAAATTGGGAAATATCTCACTTTCCAACCTTTTAAAGATAATATCAGCTAATTGATAAATATAGAATGTCGACGATGAAACGAACCCTCCATATCCCCACCCCATTCTTGAAACAGATACATCAAAGTCTTGAATTCATACATTTTCTCTGTGTGTATATATATATATATATATATATATATATATATATATATATATATATATATATATATATATATATATATATATATATATATATATATATTATTATTATTATTATTATTATAATCATTATCATTACTATCATTACTATCATCCTCATCATCGTTGTGATGGGCATCATCATCATCATCATCATCATCAAGGAATAGATGTATAATCCAATAGATAATTTTTTGAATGCCTGAAACTATAAAAACTTTATTCGAAGTAAAATCCCCATGCTTCAGCCTGGACGGCATTCATTACAATGGACAAATGAAACGGAAAAATAGGGCTGCTGCTAGGATAAAACCTGTGACTGATAATCTGGCCGCTTCAACTTGAATGAACAGAATGAGAACAGTGGGAATCAGTCAGTTTTCTGGCTCCCCCCCCCAGAATTATTCAGAGCAAAGACGTAGCATGTATGTATGTATAGTTTAGACAGCATTACAGCTTTAAACATTAAACATTGGGAACAATCTTTCAAAAGATGCGCTTGTGTTACTCCCGTCACCTGTTTCCCAATATCAGTCAATGCAACTCATGTAATCATCCAATGAGTTTCCCTGTTTCTGCTATTAAATATATATATATATATATATATATATATATATATATATATATATATATATATATATATATATATATATATATATATATATTCATTTATATATATATATATTGAAAGTATATCAATATTAACTGGTGAATACATATGTGTGTGTGTGTATATATATATATATATATATATATATATATATATATATATATATATATGTTTGTATATATTTAAACACACTAGTTAATGTTGATATATTTCCATTTGTAAAAAAAATTAGAAAAAGAAAGAACAGATTTTATCCAATATTAATGTTTCATTACAGTGTAAAGTTTATAATACAGTAAGCTAGAGGTATTATTATAAAAGAAAGAGAAACGGGGGTACACGCCAAGTGAATGTCAACGTTTCGTGCCAAGGCATCTCAACATTTTCTTTCTCTAATTATGGTAACAAAAAGCCCAAAGAACTTTCCTTTGATGATTAGAAGACCAAAACATACTGCTTGTAAGTTAGTTAAGCAATAATATTGACAGCCATCGGATGTGTATCCTTGTAGTATATATATATATATCATTATCCAATGAAAACTCCGTATCTATTGTTTAAATATCATTTCCACTTTAAGTGATGGATTCAAAATAGGTAATTCTTATTGCTGTATATTAAGATGTTAGTAGATTTTTTCAAGTGTACAATTTTAGTTGTTCAATCAGTCGGAGTAGTAAGTGAACTTGGGAGTGGACTTACAGATTATTGGATATTTGCTGCGAATGCTACCTCGTACAATCTCGTGTAATGCCATGTAGCTTCGTAATTCATCTTGTATTTTTAGAGTAAACCCCAAAAAGTGAGGTTATGTGGTCATCTCAATTCTTTTTAAGTATTGAATTTATATATAGAAAGCGACGTGCAATGGCTGGTGCTGGACAATTTGTTGCTTGTTATATCCTGGGGTCTATGCAGCAAGGATTGTTATTTAGTTTCCATGTTCAAGATTATCTTCTCCTACCAGCTCTGACTGTTATAAGTTAAGAAGAAAAAGGTTTTGGACTGAATTTCACACATGAAAAAAATCCATGTGCAATCGGAGAGAAAGTTTAAGATAAAGACAGTCTTTCACAATTTGTTGTTTGGATCTTTTTAAAATTGAATTTTTCACCCAGACATCATATATTGCAATTTGAGTTCAATTTTTCATACTGAAAAAAGAAAAAAAAAATTTTCGGACTAGCTTTCAAAATTCGAGCGTCTCATATAGTCAAAACAACTATTACAACCAGATGTACCAAGGGTTAAGAACTTTTTCCATTTCATGGATTCCTAACATTCTCACAATTATGTCATATCAATTCAGACGCTTCAAATCTAGGGGACAGTCTTTTGAAGGTTTCAGGCTGACAAATCAGTTTTTATCATGGTCAGTTCTACGTTGCATTCTCACATAATGGGTCAAGCAGCAGAAGGGATGAAATCTACCCAAGAACCTTTGCTGATTAAAACAGATATGACACTATGGTTTCTGTTTATGTTCTGCAAACAATATGTGCCGAGTGAAATGTGTCAATAGAATGAAATATTTTAATTTGTAAAATCATTTTTGGTTTCCTAATTGTTTTTTCAAATATCATACACTACGATAAATAGACATTCATATCAATACACATCATAGATAGTATAACCATATACATGTAAAATCATATAGATGCAAGAAAAAGATGGGTCGATAAATTTTGATGTGTTTATAGAGTGAGTGGAAGCATTAGAAAACCTTGTTTTAAACAGATGAAATTCAGATGAAGTTCCAAAACAAAAAGAATTATTTTTCGATCATCCCATCAGACGCAACTCTTAAAAAATATACCTTTAAAATCTTCATAAAAGACGAAACTTTTTGTTTATTTACACAGAACGGTATTTTCTCTTTTCTTCTGTATTTTCAATAAAAATTTCTTCCACTTTAGCAATCGATAGTGAAAGACTTCAGAATAGTTTTGCATAATAAAATCTACTTTGTCTTCTTCATCATCTGTCTTTCTTTTTTATATTCCGTCGTTTCTTGGTTTAACTGCGCTTCAAAAATGCATTTTTATAAAATATATATTCTGATGGGCAAAAGCATGATCACCTACATTATAAGTTATTTGCACACCCTAGGCTTACCTAACTCTTACCGATCAAGCATGAATTTTACAAAGCTTCATATAAGTGTGATTAAGGTTCTGCCGAGCAGACTTTTTGGCGTAACTTATTCTATGAGAGTCAAATGGAGTTGAGATTTGATGAAATGTTGGTGGTCAATGGCAGACAGTGAATTCTTTTTCGGGTTACTAAAAAAATTACTGTACAACTGGTGTAATGATATAGAGACTGTTTTCATTCTAGAAAAAAGCTTCTTTAATATTAAGACACTGTTGCCACGAAAAGATGTACCTGGTCATCAATGATGCTAACGAAAGTAGTCTGATATGAAGTAATAAGACCCAGCATTTCCCAGCAGTTTCTGCTTAAGTCATCACTGCATCCACATGCCTTCAAGATTTAAACCCTGGTTCGATTCCTTTCCTGTGATGACGATGCAGATGCATAATGTTGCTTATTTGATTCTGGAGTAATCTAAACATCAGATCAGGCGATCCACTTCCATTGTACACGACGCTTGCATGTCAATTGAAGACGTTTCCGGTAATTGTCATTAGTTGGCTCCAGATCAAACTTTAGCCGTTCGGGCTCATACACAACTATGAGCGAGGTACTGTGCATTGTAACACATTTCTTCCTTCAACTTGATGAAAGGTATGTGCAAATTGAGTCACAGTAGCCCTTTCTGTTTTAAGGAAGAACTCCACTCACTTTTCAAGTGTGCTAGTCTATTGAAGAGATATTTCCACAGTAAAACTTTAGTGTGTGCTCGATCAGCTGATAAAACTTATCCTAATGAATATTTTCCCGGACTCTCTCTTCATATAAGGAGTCAAACCTGTGAGATTTTGCAAGCAATTTAAACGTGCTACACAATACACTATGCTATTGGACAACAAACACAAACCCTTTGAAAAGGCTTCCATCTGTGAGTATAGAATATAGTATGAGCCCGTCTTCAAATCGGTACTATTTGTCGGTAACACGGGAAGCAGGAAGTTTCATATGAGGACATTCGGTATTTTCCAAACCTTGATGAAGCCATTTTTGCATAACTGGCGGAAATTCCATGTATGGAACTAGGAATTCCCGCTTATCTATGTAATTGTGCGCTGGGAAGTCGAACTAAACGATCCAATATTTTTGTATACATTGGCTTAGAACTTATTGGTTGAAGGTTTTGTCTCCAATATCAACGCTCACGAGAATACATACATGCACAGGCACGCACACATACACACACAAATGTATAGTAACAATTGTATGTATGTATGTATGTATGTATGTATGTATGTACATATATATATATATATGTGTGTGTGTGTGTGTGTGTGTGTGTGTGTCCATTCAATCCTTATATTTACTATTTGAATAAGTCTCACCAATGATTTGCAAATACAAGCACCCAACGATACACAATTTTTTTGATATACGTATATGGCGACCCAGTGACCCTAAATCATCTTTTATGACTCAACACAATACTTAAAAAAAATACATTGCGAAAAATCGGACTTCCCTCACTCAGTTCTTGATACCGCTTCTCATATTTCAACTTTATCCGATTCAATACAGACTGAACCGACATCTACTTCAGTCGGGGAAATTTCCATCCTTTTCACCATTCATTGCAGATTGAAAAAGAAAAGTAAATCGTTTAAGTAAAGGGACATGCTGTACGGAAGAGACGTGACCTGGTAGACTTTTGCAATTCAATGTATTCAGAAGTTTTATGAATGTTTTTTTCTTTCTTCAACACAGAGAATAGTTTCCTAAAAATCATTTGAGAAACATGCAGCAGATCGTATGCTGTAAAAAGACTCATCCTGTTTGTTTTTTTTTAAAAGCTTTCTTCATACGTGGACGTTCTTTCTCTCTCTCTCTCTCTCTCACTTTCTCTCTCTCTCTTTCGCTCTCACTCTCTTTCTCTCCCTTGTTTTCTCACTCTTCCCCAACACACACACACACACTCACACATACACACACATATATATGTATACGTACAAATATCACTTTGAGGTCTGGGTTATCTATGAAACAACGGTACTCAATATCGACGATAGAGCATATTTGAACAGGTGTACTTAAAATAACAGTGCTTTGCTTGACAATTGCACTTATATGGTACTTAGAGTCACTATCACACACCCAATTGCATACATATATATATATATATATATATATATATATATGTATATATATATATATATGTATATATATGTGTATATATATATATGTGTGTGTGTATATACATATACATATATACATACATACACACACACATACATATATATATGTGTGTGTGTGTGTGTGTGTGTGTGTGTGTGTATGTATATATGAAAATGGGTGCGTGATAGTGGGCACAAAAATAGTTTATAGGGTTGGGTCTTCTCAAGGGAAAAGCTACGCAAATTACCCAGATACATAAACGGAAAAAATGGATAAATACACACATACATACGTACAGACCGACTGACAGACGGACACATGTATTTAAGTTATTCTTTTCAATAGCCAGAATATTTATCAGTCGGGAATCGAATATGTTTTCCTATTCGTTGGAGTGGGGAATTACTTTTAAAAGCATAGACAGACACACGCAGTCACGCTGACAACCAGCTCGATGATTAAATCATTTTGTATTTCTCTCTAGCGCAAGTAGTCGTTGATTAAGCAGAAATGTTATGTGAGCAGTTTGAATACGGATTTCAAAAGAAAAGCTGACAACAAAACCCAAAGCACAGGCGCAATACAATCTTGATATATTCCTGTGAATCACAGTGCCAAACTGTTTTAACTATAAATATATGTACACACGAAAAGTATGTCCTTTGTAATTGCATATCTCGTCCATATTCATAAGTGTACGTACGTGGGCACTTGAGTGCGTGTTTTGTGATCGTGTATATAAGTGCACTTGACAATAGTAAATAATCATTTCTTTTTTCAAACGAACTGGGTGGATATGATTTGAGTATATTTGATTGTCATAGGCATATTTAAATGCCTTTAATCTTTGTTGATTTTTCAGTTCTGTTATGTTTTCTATAGGGGTACCTTATCACTAAGCAATCGAATCATGAATCATTTTTTTCTTTGCCCTTTGTTTTCCAGATGTTATTCTTATTTCACCGTCCAGAACGACCTAATTATACTCAACAAGATTCATGTGAAAAGAATGACGTGTCTATGAATGACACGCAATACTTCCGTGTTCAGCCATTCTTGAGGCGTTTCCTTAATTCATTTTATTTTTCAGTCCTCCTAACTCATGAAGAAGACTCTGATTTTTCCAAGTATCCGTCATGAATAAAATCGCTTCTGAGTACGTTCATTCAACCCTTTAATGTGTAAAGATGGATTTTGGTATAATTAAAAACATTGGTTAGATGAAAGTATATTAGCGTGAAAATGTAAATTAGTTTGTAAAAAATGAGGGCCTGTTATTTCTTATAAGCCTTCATAGATGAATCGATCCACTTACTCTATGTTTTCTGTTGTAATTTTCAGGGCAGACTAAATGCATGCCTTTATGGATCATGATAATACGGACATGCATCACATGCTGTGAACGCCTAGCGTTTTACTTTGATACTCACGTTAACTTTGAACTCATCGGGCAAACTCTATGCTCTTATTGAGATTTATATATATATATATATATATATATATATATATATATATATATATATATATATATATATATATATATATATGTGTGTGTGTGTGTGTGTGTGTGTGTGTGTGCATATATATATATATATATATATATAATTCATTTGCCTGATATTTTAGCGCTAATGGATAAGAGCATAGAGATTACCTGATCTGTTCAAAATTAACGTAAGTTGGCAGTGCTAGCTCAACTTTAAAGAAATAAAGAGATCCTGTTAATCCTAAAGGGAGGGGGTGTAAACAATACATCCTCCCAAAAGTCTCTTATGGAGCTGAAGCAAAGAATTCGACCAAGAGACACTCCCGAAAATTGAGAACCATGCAACGGGCACATGAAAAGGCCTCACATGGACAGACCACAAGACAGCACAGTACATCCAAGAAAAGGCAAGAGTCAGGGACATCATAGAACCCATTAAAAATCTCAAATGGCGGTGGGCTGGCCATGTTGTAAGAATGGCAGACAACCAATGGACATCACGACTCATGACATGGATCCCCCATCTGATGGAGAGACGAGCTAGACAAGTTCAGGGAGTACTGATTCCGCCCATGATAGAGAAGTGTGGCAAGACTTGAGTAAGGTCCTTGTCAAACGACGGACGTTAAAAGACAGATGATGTTGATTGGGACCACGTTCTGTGTCTTGAATGGTTGTTTTTGAGTTCTTGTAACATTACCAGCCTTTTGTCGTTTGAGTTTCCTAATAGTTTCTATTATATCTTTGACTCTTGTTTTCATTTATTCATTGTGCTGACGTAATTCCTTCATTTGATGCAGGCCATGATTCTTTCCTGTGCTTGGGGGGGGGGGGGGGCGTTTGGATGCATTGGTTATATACCATTCATCTTAGGACTATTGCAATTTTGTAGCACAACAGGAATCTCATCATCCTAGAGTGATTTTTGCTTGATTTCTTTCTCAGGGGATTCAATAAAAATGTGTTTTCCTCGGCAGATATAGTGATTTACTTTGTTCAGCTCTTAATTTCGATCGAATATAATCTGATAGATTTGATTATTATCAGTTGTATCAGTGATGCTATCATGTCTTCCTTTCTGGATATGTTTTAGTCGACCGATGACAGTTTTAGTTTCCCTCAATAGAATCATAAAGCTGAAATACTTAGTTCTCCAAAGCAGAAAGAATATTTCTCTCACCTCCATTTCTCAATGCTTCTTCGCTCAATATTGGTTGCTTTTACAAGATACCAGTAAAGTGAATTCCCACTCGTCGTACAAAACCTACGGTTACTTAGTGTTTCAGGTACTTCTTCCCGGTGTTACCAAATCACGATTCAGATCTCAGGCCAATTTAGAAGTTTTGCATCCATACATTTCGATAAAAGTTCCAAAATCTGTCAATTTTGGGAATTCATTTTCCGTGGATTTCCCCCAATCAACTTATCTAAACAGCTTCAAACTCCGCAGTAACTAATATATAAGATGAATCTACACGCGTACACATACGTCTGCACATATTTGTCAATTATAGTCAGATTGAAGAACGACCCAATGTTCATATATTATATCAATACTTGGGAAAATAATAATACTGCCTATTTTATATGTCACATTATATATATAAATGATCTGAATTCATGACATTTATGGCTTATTCAGGAGATGTGTGTCTACTTATGTACCTGAGAGGGGCTTGCCTAAGTAAATAAAATGTGTCACCCAGCGACCATTCTGGATCATTAAATGAATAATATTTTAAGGTGAGTGATGTATGCGGTCATATATGTTGTTGCATGTAAGTTTAAATCAGAATGGGTTCGGCCATGCCAAAAGTGTCTGACCGAACGTAAATCAGTTTCATTAGAAGAATTAGGAATTCAAAACTTTCTTGTAAAACTTTCTCGGTTCCAAACGTTTCACCCACTCCTACAATATTAATAACTAAGAAGATAAAGAGTTTAAACCTCCATTCATTTAAGTTGATTCCGACAGTCTCCAAAGTAGATTTCTTCGCTAGGCTCCTACATCATCTCATTCCATTTTCCCTGACTTGTTCACATACATCTTACCATGTTGTGATTGTTTCCCTACATTGACTTGATCTCAGACCTGAATATGTTTGACGGTGTCCCTTTTGTATGCTATTGATGTAATCATGACGGAAAAGTATCATGCTTACCATCACGTGGAGAGATCATAATCCTGCATAGAATATTAGAGTGAAAAAGTGTCGTTAGAATCCATTAGATAACTCAAATAGGCAACAGCTGGACATCACGAGACGAAACATGATTTCCTAGAAATCATTTGCAAAAATGATACAAAACATGATAGCGTAACGAATTAGTCCAGAAAGGATTGGCCTAGTGACGCTCATTATTCAGATATCTGAAGAATCTTTGGGGTTTTCCATGTACAGTAACGAACGCTAAAATGTTGCTGCTGCTGTTGCTGCTGTTGCTGCTGCTGATGATGATGATGGGAAGAGGATGTTCACATGCAATGATTTAATTTCTTCTACTCTCAAACGTCATCGTTCTCTTTGTCTCTCTCCCTGTCTGTCTGTCTCTCTCTATTTATGTATCTATTAATCTCTCTATCCGTCTATCTAATTTGTTGAATCGCCAATGTCGTGAAATCCCTAGTGATTTTGTGAACCCCTTGAAATTCTGGTAATTTCGTGAAATCACCAGTTTTACAAGTGTGTGATAGTGGATAAGAGCTTGGCATACTGACCATTACTACTGCTATGAGTTTGATCCTCACGAAGTGTCTTACTACAGTTGGCTTGAGTCAAAGAAGCTGTACATAAATTTTACATAGAGCTTTAGAATTTCTCTAATATAAACTAAGCTTAGTTCGACACAAAGCCTTAGAAGTTGGTCACTTTCTGTTGATTGAACTCATTACAGTAGTAATGGGCGGCTCACAGGCTGTACAAGGTGGAAGTATTCACCTGGAATGATTTGTGGAAAACTATGCTTCCACACGGACCCTCTGAAGGGGATTGCAGCAAGTGCAATTCAACGGGCCTGGCGGGCCTGAAAGGGACTGGGAAAAGATTAAATGAGATAGAACTTCAAGTGATATGATGTCCATTATCAAAATTATTTGACTGTATCCTTTAGCAATAAACATATATGATACCAACAAGATATAAAAGATGAAATTAAGATAGCTAAACATCCAGATTATTAGCTATGTGACTATGTGTTTGAGATAGGTGTATTTGAAGCACTCCATACAATTCCTTTCCGAAAACCTATTTCACCGTACAAATTTATCGTGTATTATGTATTAGTCATATTATCAAACTCATTTTTTAAAAATTCGCTCAGTTGGATCCTATCATCTAGAGTTGGAGTTTTTGAATGGAGTAAATCAGGCTTTTAAGAGGAAAAAATTGAATGCAGAACATCCAACTCCATAAATGATTTGTGATAAAAAAAAAAAAATCAATAGTCAGTCATACTATGCTTCAGACCCGACTGCGCCTTAACTGATTTGAGAGACTGATAAATTCTAATCCACATTCCTGTGAATGAATGAAAGACGATTAAGTACAGGGTGTCCAAAAAGTTGCGTCTGATTTATCAAAAATCAGTGTTATTGAACATAGACGTATGAAATGCAAGGTTTTAAGTGACTGTCACTCATTTTGATGCATTCATTCAGTCGGCAATAGACTCATCTGCACACACTCGACAACGAAGGTAGCAACTTCTCATCTATTTTTGTTTCAACTGTTTTTTGATGATATGCCATGTTCTTTAGAACTTATCATAGAAAACAGATCTGAAGTCACTCTATAGTACTACATTGTCTTAGCCAGGGACCTTCCCAAATATCATTAGACTGGTGTCACATAAGAATTCATTTGATTGTTCAGAGACTACTCGGGTCGTC
>OY735218.1:56008397-56108397 GCA_963457665.1 Thysanoteuthis rhombus | reverse complement strand
GGGAAAATATAACGAGCATCTTTAGAAAAAAGTTTTTTATTCACTGCAAACAATTGAAAATGTTTCAGCCAAACGGGATCTAATGTACTGAAGTAATGATGTAGAATCATCAGATCATAAAAGTGACTTTAAGAACTCAGCAATGTCTCTCGTATTTTGAATATATTATCTAATAAGTAAAAATATCAATTAACTGCTAAGATTGATCCGGTGAGACAAATGATTTCATTACAAATTATATCTTTGAAATCATAGCGAAGAACGAGGTAATTTAATTGTATTCGTGAATATCCTGTCCTCAAAGTCGTCATGAAAGACCTTTTCGTGTTTTCTATCGAGGTTTACACTTTAGATGCGTCCATGTATCACTATTAGATACTTTTTGGACGATCAGTTCCGATTATGAAGAATATCAATGTCCCTAGTCGTATCATGTTGAATTGATATGAAAGTTATTTCAGGCCTCCGGATGAACAATACTCATGCCCTCCTGTCACCTCATCTAATCAGAAAACTGATTCCACAGGGCAATTTCCATTGAGCCTTTATAAATACAACAAAATGAATCGTAGCTCTTGGGTGAATTCAAGACCTTGTATTCGCCTGCTGGATGCTTTGTCAACATAGAATGAATGATCATGCACTTAATTAACTTTACAAAGCTATTCTTTACCTGCGAGACAGAATCAATGAGAGGAAATAAATGACTGTCCGAGTCATTTTTTCGCACAGAAATGATTGCTGTAAGGTAAGCTGTCAAATTATTGCGTTGGGGAAATATCCAGAAAACATGGCATATGCCCTCATTCGTTGCAAATGCGAAATAGAAATTTTGTTCGACCAATGCCTGCTATTTCTCCGGGGAAATTTTGCTAACCTTTAAAAAAAAACGTTTTGTAGTCGCAAAAATATTCAATCATAAATGATAAAACATTGAGGTATCTGCACTTTGAATCGAAATTTTCGACGAAAAAAAAAAAAAAAAATGACCAAGTTTTGACTATTTCATTTGCTGCCCATCGTACAATTCGTAACTGTCAACCAAATACGTCAACATAGCTTCTTTCATATTTGTAGTGATTCTGGTCGTCTTTCAACGAACTTCAGTCTTAGTTGAATTTTACTTTGTTTCCCCCTTAACAAGAACAACCCTCACCGATTTCAGTGGAGTAAACCCTTCACTGTTAAACTATACCATGAAGTTGATTATGTTAATTCTTTATACGTTTGGAAAAATGTGATGTTTTTTTCCCAATTTTTCAAATGATCACCCCCACAAAAAACTACCAAAAGACACTGGCCTCGTGACTTTTTCTATTAAATCAATAACCAGACCAGTTTTGTATCCAATTGATTTACGATATTTCATCTGATTGAGAAAATCGTTACCGATACTGAACGACCAGTTGGTAACAATGATGGCATAGAGGACCCAAGGATTACAAATGAGATTAAGGGCATTATTTAGACGTGCAAAAAGAGCACTGAATAGGCAGTCATCGAGCTCAGGATTATGTGGTTAATCAAAAACACTGTTCATGATCAGGTGAAAAAGCTAATATGCTATATTACTGAAAAGAACCCACAGGATAAAGAAGATACAAAAATATGTTCATGGCTCTAATAATTGACACTGAAGTACTGTCTGCGACAAAAGGGGATATAATTGTCTATTCAAATTTACAAATTGAGATAACTTCAATGGAGTTAACAGAATAACGACAAGAGATAATTTGAAGTCCTTTAGTCGAGAACATGGATGTGAATGAATGGTTCATCTGTATATTGGGATTCTCAATAGTGCATCATCATCATCATCATCAGCATCATCATCATCATCGTCGTCGTCGTCGTCGTCGTGGGACGTAGACCATCACCAGTATTCGCCACACCTTTCGATATTGGCGCTGCGGAGCCAATACATTCTGGACCTGTCTTTTTCGTCACGCCACCACTCTGCGCACGGGCCCACATTTGATTTAGTTACATCTGCTCTGTGGATGGTAATGCTCATCAGTTCTCTGCTATTTTTGCAATATGATCAGCTCATAGGAGTCTTCTAATTGATTTTGTAATATTTCTGACTCTTATATTGTCTTTATAAATCTGCACTTTCTTGTGTATGTCCATGTTATTTTGAGCATGATTCTCTCCCGTGAACGTTGCATGGTTCTCAGTTTTTAGGTCAATCTCTCAGTCAAGTTCCATCTCTCTTTTCCATAGGGCATGATCGGGACGATGCATTAGTTTAACTCAGGATACTGGTTTATAGTTGAAATATACATTGCACGTAAATGTTGAGGGTCACGATTTATCTATGATAACTGTAACGACCAAAGAATTTTGATTGAATGTACCTCTGGGAATATTCATAATATCCGGCATCATCAGTGTGGGACGATAGACCTTCCCTAATTCACTAGATCTTTTCTATCATAGGAGTTGCAGAATTACTGATTTAAAAGAAAAGTAACAAAACAATTGTTCCTTAAGTCATCATATGTACTTGAAGAATTGAAGATCACATCCGATTGTTTTTCATCTGTACATTTTTTAAAGTTTTGAATGAGGAAAAGCAAAAATAACTGAGTTGACTTATGAATAGCCATATGTTAGAGATTCATCAGTGACTCCAATGATTTATGTTTAAAGTAACTTCGTACATTATCAGAAAGAGTCTCTTTGACTGCAGTTGGGGTACGAACAATTTTGAAAAATCGGAAAAAAAACATTCTTAAAATATCCTACAAATAATCTAAACAAAAATTTTGTTGGGGGAATACGGTTGAACATAGTACTACCACTGACATTATTTTAGATGGGAGTCATCAAAGTAAAAAACACACATAATACACAAACGCAGAGACACATGCACACACTCACACACATATATATTTTGTATATATTTTACAGATTGTTCATATCAACACGATTAACTATACTCACAATAATAGTAAGTACAGAATACAATTACCATTATTTTATGTGAAAAGTCTTATAGTATATTTATTTGGTAAACAGTAGAGGGGCTACGGATGCCTACATTTCTTTTATTAGATTATGTTGATTGTAAGGTCATCTTCAAAGACTTCTTTAAAAAGCTAGGGGACTTGGATGAAAGCTGCAAAAAGAATAACATTAACAAAAATACAATATGTAGATACCATTTCTAGCTAATACATTCAATTTTCTGACTTCTGCAACACTTCACTTTGAAAATATTAAACGTTACTATGTCGTGATTAAAGATATGCGTTATTAAACAATAAATCACTGTGATTGTTGCAAACATACAACAGTCCTGTAAAATAAAACTCTTTTATTTGAAACTTGAATAGACTTATCCCATTTGGATCGGTCAACTCTTCAACTTGGCTGTATTGGTAGTAAATCGTATTCTGCTCTCAATACCGTACTTATATTAAAATCTGAAGGGTGAAATTAAATGTATGCTAATTTTTATCATTGTGGTAGGGGCTTATTCATCTGTCAGCGGAAAACGTAGATGCATTAGTAGGAGTAGTAACAGACAGAGCTGGAGTAGTAATATTTTCAAAAGCTGAAATAAATTGTAAGGTCTGCAATATTAAATCCCCAACGATAACTTTCATGTGTGCTGCTAAAGAAATATGTTGAATGAAGACAAAAGGTGTGGATCTATCAAATTTGCATATTCAGAGACAATTGTCAATCAAAACAGATAATTTTTTCAGAAATTCATCGTTGAAGATTGAGACAAATGCTCAATTCATCCACTATGCAGACACAGAAGGGAGAGAATCAATAAAAGGAGTTCATATTTTTTTTTCATGTGCTAACGTTATTACGGAATGGGAACACACTGCAAAGACACAAAATGTCTAAACGAGGGAATATGATGATGGTGCTTATACTGAAAATAGTGTCCTGATTATCAACATTGACGGTAATTTCTTGACAAAGACATAACTCTTCATTTTTTTCTATCGTATCTTTCCATTCCATAGAATTATCTCATTGTAACGGCCATATAATTTCGACGAAGAAATTGTTCAGCTTAATTCATCTCATTATTTGAATAATTTATGCTTGGATCATCCTCAGTGGAAGCAAGAGAAAAAACAGTTCTAGACCAAGAAACTTAAAAGACAGCGCTGATAAATGATGATATTGGAGGTATGGTTTTTATTTGATCCTGTCTTACAAAAGAGGTTGGGGTTTTACAACCATCTATTTGATATCATTTTTTTGGAGGTGGGGTTAGTGGCATTGCAAAGCGGAAGTCATTTAATTTCTCAGTAATTTGGTTGATGCAGTCTTCATAGAGAATATTTTGAGTAACTAGAGGGGGAGAATCAGGGGGCTTCACTTGGCAAAAAAAAAAAGATTATACTGATATGATTATTTATGCTGATTCTGATGATTTTAGTCGTAGTTTTGTCTTGTGTAGTTTGCAAAAGTAGCTGTTATCGTGTGAGCAAAAAAGAAAAGTCATAGTAGCTAGAGTTTCAATAGCTGGAGTAACTGGTGACTTTTTTCGAAATTGAATTTCTCAACCATAATTCACACGTGAATTATTGAAAAAAAATTGGATGCAGCACAGCCTTATTGCGAATGCACAAACTGAAAACCAATCGGTAAGAAAAGCACGAAACAATTGTTCCTGAAAAAAGTCCCCTCATGTTGATACATTGACAATAATTCTTTGACAATGACCTAGCTGTTCATTTTGTTAGATCGTATTGGATACTATCAACGAAAACTGTCAACAAAACCGTCCACATAAGTATCTCCACTTTTTGAATTCATCTGGCTGGCTGCTTATGTACAAATGTATGTATGTATGTATGTATGTATGTATGTATGTATGTATGTATGTATGTATGTATGACGCATAAAAGCTCCGTCATCAAGACCAGGTCTTAGAAATCAAGATTTCACCCTTTGTGTCAAGAAAATACTTTTTCCTTGTGAGCCACCAATTGAATAGGTCATTAAGAAGGATTTAATTTGAAATGTCATTTCATATCAAATTGCTTCTGAGTTTGTTTTTCGAAAGAATCAGAGGTTCTAGTGATCACTGACTAACAAAAGGTAAGTGAAGTGACGTATTCAATGATAATCACTATTTCTTTTATCTTTAATTGATCACCCCAAGAGGACATGCTGTTGAAATACGTTGGTAGCGTGATGGTTTTTATTGAGTAACTAACAAGGAGTGTCTTTTTACTCCACTGAATTATTTCATTCTCACTTCTCAGCCAAGTTTTTTACGCTGCCTCATTCCAATGAGATGATTATTGGGTTTCACTCAATTCAGTTCTTTTTATATTTTATGTTAAAATTGTCCCCAATGGGAGACGAAAGAAACCAGAACTGGATCAAGGAAAAGCTACAAAGACATTTCCCTTAAATTATTCTATTGAAACCCTGGCTCTTATTAGATTCTGTGTTACAAATGATGCCAAGGTATTGCAACGATTTATTTATTTATACCATTTGTTTTCTATTTTTAGCTTTGTTGCCTGGATTCGAAGGCCATTTGATTCTCCAGTAATGTGGTTGAGTTTATTCCCAGAAAGCACTGTCCTAATAAATGAAAGGCATGAACTGGAGAGTTTCAAAATTTACCACGAGAATAAAACCAAACTGAAACGATGTCTAAAAAAACCCAATCTATTCAGTTCAAGGTTGAATCAAAGTTGCTGTAGTAAGGATAAATGAACCTCAAAGAAAAAAATAAAGTTATGCAAACAAAATTGTAACTGTCATGGTCACTGTCTTTTGACTGCATTCCATGCTCACTGTGATCAATTAGGGGATTTGAAATAAAAAAGAGTGATCAATTGATAAGTTACTTATCTCAGAATTTTGTAGGGCCGTGATCTCTAAAAATGTCAAAATATAAACATAACAAAACAAGTGCGAATGTTACCAAAAAAAACTTGGCAATCAATTTAGCATAAAATGACCTTGCAAATTGGACCCCCGTAATAACCTCTCAAGGAATCGATTTGAAAAACACAAAAAACCAAACTGTTTTCCAAGTCCAAATAAGGTAAAAATGTATATATAGCCAGCCAGTTAGACTTACTTTAAAACTTAGTTTTTGTTTTAGTTTCAGAAGATTTTGAAACTGAATCTATTATTAGAATAGAAACTTACAATACCAAAACCAGGATTGAATTACCATCGTGAGAACATGCTATCATCGAAATAGATCAGGTTGGTCACGCAACAGGAACTGTCAACGTATTTTGGCAGCTTGTCGTGTACAGGGCGTCCGATTAAAGGGGATGATCAACAGATATTTTACTCTTGCCTTTTTGAGTGGGGCAGTGATAACCAATAAAGTCTGAAATTCTCAGAAGACAAACCTTAATACCATCGAGCAGAGATTGAAATATCACTTTAGCATCAGCTACAATTGCAAATCCCCCCACACACTAAAAATCTGTGTCGAGTTGATGAAGGAGTGAATAGTTTGAATTTCTTGCTCCATCGATGCAGCCTGTACACGTGACGGTTGCATAGCTGGACGGGTAACTAGAATAATCCAAGAACTATTTTGGCTATGCGTACAGTTTTCATTGATAGTTTCTAAAAGCCTATTTTACTCAACCCAAATTTGAATCGGAGTTACGATAGTCGGAATGAGTAATGCTCAAATTCAAGAACATAATAAAATGCAAAACTCTAATGCTCTACATGCTCACGTCTATTCAGGTCTACGCTGTCGAATTTTAAAATGAGGTTTGTAATCCAATTATCTACTGCCCAACAAATGTTTTGCT
This sequence comes from Thysanoteuthis rhombus, assembly GCA_963457665.1. Classification (NCBI taxonomy): domain Eukaryota; kingdom Metazoa; phylum Mollusca; class Cephalopoda; order Oegopsida; family Thysanoteuthidae; genus Thysanoteuthis; species Thysanoteuthis major. The sequence goes on along the minus strand of OY735218.1, from coordinate 56,101,624 downwards.
CATATACATTGGAACAGAACCAATTAGAGGACACGTATACCCCGTCCTTCTTCAGATGCGCTAGCACCACTAGCAACGATTGCTATGATTGACTGACGTGCACAAATGTATGTAATGTCCCTGATATGATAGTGCTGATTTAGATGTTGCCAAGTTACGTCCTATGATCAGTATCGACAATTTACCTATTTTCCAGCTAAGTACAGATGTTTTTGGTTGCGTCTAGGTGTTAGAAAATTCTCATTCAATGATTTTTGATAGAATAAGTAATATTTTCTTTGAATTTATAGTAATAAATAATCATTTCCTTTATTTTGATCGATTGATATCTCAATAAAAAATGCTGAAGAATAAAGTCAAACTCAGTCTTTAATATGATAAATTACCAACATTTTGAGTATACATCAAGACTAATTAGATGTTTCTATGAGTTTTGAATTCTTTTCAACTCCATTTTGAGTCCAAAGTATAGTCGACATCACTGCCTTTGCTAAATATCAGCATGAATAGATATTAACGCATTTATGGTCTTAATTCCAATGTTCTGTCGTTGTATTTGAGGATTGCAGTCATTTCCTTATTTCCATTGAAGCATCACTTCATTTGCCCTTTAAATGTATCTTTTTTTTCATGTGTGGAAATTTGTGCGAAGGTTGACAAGCCTACCTGTTCCAGCCACTCCTACTTTCATTCCGACTGAGAGTGATTATTGCAACCTTTGTGCTATGCATAGATATAATAAATTTAAAAAAATTCAAAACTACATGTTTTTGTATAAATGTACTTTTCTTTTTAGAATCAAGTATGAATTTTGTAATTATATACGACTTGTCAAGACCAGCCTAAAATCAGTCGGTTGCAATTTCAAATCACAGTGTTAAGAAGTTATTTCTATTCACCTAAACTTAGTGGGAATTGTTCTTGTTGTTATTGATACGACAACGGCAGAAAATCAACTTGTTACTTTTTACTCCCTTGAATTTTGTGAGGATCATTATTTTTGTTCTCGATGTTCTTATTACGGTCGGAAAACTAAATCAAATCCTGGTTTGAACAATAGTTTGATAAAACCATATTATATACCACAGCCTTTCAAAGCCTTTCTTATCACAAGACTAAAAGTAAATTCATTAGAACTCTGGAATTGAATGTCTTGCCAAAAGTTAAAGAAAGATTTCGTATTCCATCAAAAACTTTGATTTCAAGAAACGATCAGTTGTCATTATATGCTACTCTATCAACCAGGCATTTTGAGAAGCAAATGTGAACTAGCAAATGAGAGGGTAGCTTCCTGGAAACAAAATGATTGCAGTGGTAACCCCAGACAGGGTCAGACTAAATTCTCTAATTGCACGTAGCATCTTGATATTTCTCAGCTACTGTCTTTGATAGTTCCGCTGAGTCTACCCAAGCCGGTAATCTGCCGTAAGGGTAGACAGCACATTACTGCCAGACGAGACATGTAATGAGACCTTAGACTTGAAGGCGTATCTCCATGGCTGACACCCTGCATAAAATCACTTGAAGGGAAAAAAGCACTCAAAGAGCTCATGCCTCAGCCGACGCCGTGTAATGATTGAAAACTTGATAAGAATGAAATATTGGAAAATAGGATTGACAACACGGAATGTTGAAATGTTTAGTTACTCCCCGTAGAATTTATATCGACCTTTTCTGTTAAATGTGTTTTTCCTTCTTTTGAAAGTTACAAGTATCTCCCAAATGGGACAAATCATGGATCTGTCCTAAGTACTGAACCATATCTTTTGAAGTCCATACCACAATCGTCATGATATTTTCATCAAAATTCATTGCAGAGATATTATGCAGCCGGTTAGACAGACTTTCAGGCACAAGTGAATAAATTTATATATGCAATGGATCAAATCTGCAATGTAACATGATATAAAAGAATGTCTGATATGTGATAGAGTTATTTCATAGTGTGCTCAATATATCTAATTTTATACTCTGAGAGTCAATTTGTTTTTGAGTGGAGCTGGGAATAAACCTAATGCCAAATATCAAAGTCAAGACAAAAATATCCCTCAGGAAACAATTAGCATCCATTCATATATAATTCCTATACTTAGCTCACGCCCTTTGACGTATATCTTACAACGACCACTAAAAACATTCACACTACTTTAAACAATTAAACAAAATTGATAACTGCTACTACTCGTGCTCGTGGTGACACCAACGAGACTCTCATGTTATTCCCCAAACTGGAATCTAAAAACAAACATAACAAGATGAGGCCCTGAGAGGGCAGACAATAAACTTGTTTGTGCTGCGAATCCCTATATATATTTATATATATATATATATATATATATATATATATATATATATACGAAATCGATTCGCAACAAAAAATTATCGTTTATTCGTAATTTCGACGCAGATTGACTCCATCAAGTGCTGCCATACCCTAGGAGATGCTGCTCAACTACTTATGGAATTGCAATCGGAGGGTTTTTCATCTTTTCTGCAATGAAGAAAGAGAATATATGAATGTGTGTGTGTGCGTGTGTGTGCGTGTGTGCATGCGTGTGTGCATGTATGCGTGTGTGTGTGTGTGCGTGTGTGTGTGCTCTTCTATGTATGCAGATACTTACAGATATATTCACAAAATTCCTACATATATATATGTATATATATATATATATATATATATATATATGTATTGAGAGGGTGGCCGAAAAGTGTGTTCTTCTGTGTTCGTCTCTCCGTCTCCAAATTTGTTGCTCTCAATCAGTCACAAATCAAATAATGTTTTACAAGTGAGCTAATGTAAACTTCTACATCGAATACCAATTTTGCTCATTTGACTTCAATGACTCTTATTTGACTCGAAATTTGTTTTTAATGAAAAAATATTCCTCCTTCAGCAAAGAATTTGCGTACATTTTAGACTCGTACAAATGGCATTTTTTTACGAAATAACTCACAAATGCGCTGTCGCCGTTTGGTTGCCGTATCAAATGATAAAAATGCTATTTTTGAAAGTTCAGCTCGCTTTAATTTCCCAAGACAATACGTTGAAGGAAATATGTTGATACACAAGCCGAAGTATCAAAAGAAAAATATATTTGGAATAAAAAGCCGACAAAAGTACAGCTTAAAAGCTACGAATATGCCAGAAATCATGTAAAGTGAAGGAAAAAGAAATTTAGAAGCATGTTTTGTTAGTCATTCTATTGAAACATCCGAATGACCAAGGTCTATAAACAGCATAATGTGTTAGGGGCGATCGATTAAATAATTGGAGAAAGGATGATCCAAGAAAACGTAAAATCACTAGAACATTTGAATTTAAAAAAAAAAAAAAAAAAAAATAACACAGAATAATGACCAATTCAATATGACCACACATTGTAAATTAAACGCTCAACTAGAAACCTCTGTGGGTAGGGAGAAACAAAAAAACTTTTTCACCTAGACCTAATAATAAGTTAGAGTTAAATTTTCAGGTCTTTGTTCCGATTGGCATGGCCTGTACGTATAATACACCCATTCCCATCAATCCCTCTATCCAAAAAAAAAAAAAAACAACTGAAAATCTAAAGAAACCTTATATGATAGCTCTGGTAGGGTCTGCGTGTATACGTGTGTACATGAATCCATACGTGCATAGCTAAGTCGGACGCCAATCAGCCAGACCAGATTAAAAACTGACGACAAAAAAAAATCATAGTTTGACAGTTTTGCTGGCACTTCCGGTTTACAGTATCCAATAGTTATCAAATAAATTCCTGTTAAAAGAATATCAGAGAGAAGTTTAAAAAAAAAGGGAAAAAATATTAATCGAAATGAAAACCCGAATAAAATGGACGAGGGAAGTAGAAAAACAAAATTGACTGAACCTTAGAGTTTGAGGATATTCGACCATGAGAAGTGAAAATTATTGCTTGAAAAATAACAATCACCCGATCAGAGCACATTCATCTGCATCTGTGACTTACACTTATGGAAAATAAAATTGTAACATCCTGAAGAACGATGGTGATTCCATCTTAAGTACAGTGTATGAATGGTAAAGGTAATAAAATATTCTCATAATTTAGAACTTTCTGACCATATCTAGTCTCGTACCAAATTTTGTCTGAGTTTCTCACTTCAGTGTTAATGTCCAAGCAACATTTATTGTATTTTATTACGGGGACTTGGTATTTTTAACCTCTGATTTTGGAACTTCTCCAAATAGTGATCTGAATATGCGATGATTTTGCAGAATCGAACTGCATTGCCTGTATGTTCAATGTTGATTAAACAGAATCACGTGTTTTGAGTGTAACAATCTCATTTTCAGCCAATGTATGTACACTACTACAAAAGACAATGCACACACACGCACACACACACAAACACACACATACACACACATTCGCACAAAAAAGACTCAAAAGCGTAAATAAGACAGTCTTTAAAGCTTGCTAAAAATTGAAATGTGAAAAATGCTGACCCCCTGAAACATGAAAAAAACTACTACTTCCTTCTTGCTTTTGATCTTTCTTTTTTTTTTTTTTGTCGATTGACGATCTCCCGCGGCTTGCTTATCAAATAGCAGACATAAAGTCAACCGACTTATTCACCGACCAAAAATCAGTTTGTTTTCCTTAAAAAAAAGTAACAATTTAATTTAAAAATTATTCAAGTTTTTTGTAATTTATTTTTTTGGTGACTGTTTACTTTCTAAAACCTGAATTCATGAGTCTTGATCGTCTAAGTTCAGCTTGTCTAGACAAGTTCAATATTAACAATATTTTTACAGACCGTCCAACTAGAATTTAAGTGGAAATCCAACTGTCACTTATAAATGTTACACTAAAGTTTTTTTTCTAAAATCAATTCAAATGATGATCATAATGTCATTATTTATGGGGAAGAAGATGATTTGTTACTTAATTTTATATTATCACTAATTTTTTTTTGAAACCCAGTTGCAGGTGCTTTACAACCCCGTGGAGGTCTGATGCCTGATGCTTGAAGGCCACCGGCCACAACTACTATTATAAGTACTAAATCTGATTTTGTAAACGGGTTTGTGTAGAATTAATTCATTTCTGCAGAAGAAACTGTCAAAAACTGTGTATTGAATCATTGAATAAAAATAAGCATGAAAGAAAGAATAGTCACGCTTTAAAGGCTTGATTCATACATATCATCCAGGGTTTTTCTAGGAAATCGACATCAGAAATAGGACAAAAGGTTGATTTGAATAGAATATCATTACATCGTCAAAAATTTTCAGTTACTATTGAAAAGTAAAGTTACAAATAAATCGATGAAAACAGTGAGAAAAATGTCTTTACTTAGGATATTTCTCAGAAATTGAAAGCGTTTGATATTGTCAATTCGTAAACATGGAAATAACATTGGGTTCAGAAAATTTCTGGAATTGCTATCATGTTAAATGTTACCTAAATATGAAAATGATATATTAATATATTAGATATAAGAACAAAACAAAAAGCTTTATACATAGTTATTCAAAGAGATTCTCTCTGAAATTTCCGTGTCAGCAATGTGAAATATGAACAATACTAGTACAAAAGATGAGAATAAAAAGATTATAATTTCTTTGAGTATTATTTGAAATATTATTAATATTGATTCAGAAATTTCCAACATATTTACACAAAACATTTTACAAAATCAGACTCAGCATCTTTTTAAATGAATATCAGAGAAGTAATCGTAGAAATATAGCATTGAGGTGCCGAAGACGCTGACTTCAAAGGGGAAGGCTTATATTGATTAACATGAGATGACAGAGGAAGTCCTGAATCTACCATAATCAGCACAGACAATTGTCTTAGACATGATGACATATTCACACCTTCGAGACCTTCATATGGATCCCTGGAGACCTCCAAAAATTGCATTAAGTCTCCCAGTTACAGTTGTTCCTGCCGATGAAAACTTTTTCGGAACTTAAATTGGTCAAAATATACTTACGTTCATCAATGGCACAAAAACATTCAAGAAGTCTTGTTCTCAGCAAAAATGAAGAATTTGTCACGAAGTTGTAAGATTACTTCATTTGTGAAAAAAATTGTAAAAAATATATATGTGTCTCTGTATCAAGAGAACAAAATATCCTCCATTTTCTATTGTAAACATCTGGTGCATGGTACCCTCTTATGGAAGACTCCTCTTGTACACAAAATTCATGAAGCAGCCACACTGGCTTTATTGGAACTGGGAAAGGAAGAACTGGGCATTTATCATAAACAGAAAAAGAAAAAAAAGTATAACCCACAAAGACTAAAACCTCATCACCAGAAAAGACCAGGCTTGCTTGTTCGGACTTTATTCACTGAGTGTTATTGAAGACTGAAGATGTTGAAAGATTTGGAAGCAAGTTGTTTCAGTATTATAACTGCGTGCTAATGTGTTGACGTCTTATGCATATTTTATTGTAGAGCGGATTGTTGAGAAAAGCACCATGCAAATGTTTTATTCGTTTTAAACACTATTTTTATCCTAGTGAGAGATAAAGTTGCAATTCTTGCCCCAGCAACACGTTGTTGGAAAGTTCAATATATTACAAGCGTAAAGATGAAACAGACCGCAGCAGACGCTCTGTTGTTCCTACTGCAACTGCTGAAAAATGCTAGTATACATTTTAATTTTGTAAGTTTTTTTGTAAAGTTCCTATCTCTTATACGTATATATTTATCTGATCCTATATTTATCTGTTACAATATATTTGTCTGGTCTATTTTACTGTCATTGCAATGTTTGTAAGATATGTTTTTTCCCGTTTAAAGATCGCATTTATGTGCTTTGAAGAGAAGGCAACTAAAAGCAATACCGCTGCATCTACCCTAATTGCCAGCAAAGGCTCTGGTCACAAAAGGTCAGACGATAACTGACACACATTAACCTTCTGGAGTAAATACTTTGAATTAAAATTTGATATTTTTCCTTAAAATTTTTTTCATAGAGAAAGTTTTTTTCTAAATTTCATTCTGGGGTTGTTACATTATTATCGAAATCCTTGCTTTCAAAGATATAACATGAAAAATATGTGCTATCATGGAAACAAACGATTCAGTATAGATAGTCGCTTCAACAAAGAATTAAGGCAACATGCTGTTTGAGGGTGAATAATTAAAATATCAGGAAGGGGGTTGACAATGAATAACTTACACTTTGTGCAGTTTGTTGGGCAGTGATCATTAAAGGATCAAAGAAAAAAAGACATACTTTTTGGATACAAACTGAGGGACAAATTTTACATAAAATTACATTGCAAATTGAAGATTTCAATTAAAAACCTAGTTTGGGGTTAGGTATTTCGATGCATATTATGTGATTGTTTTACTGTTTAACCCTTTAACTCCATTGCTGTAGTCTGTACCTATCCTACCAATCAGACTAATGTCGGCAGATGTGGTTGAACAGTGAGAGAAATAATCCCTCCACGCTAGCACGTATATGTGAAAGTTCCCTTAGACTCAATACACAGTTAAAACACATTTTTTGCTGGGAAAGTCTTCACAATTTAAAAATCTTTCAGTGCATGTGAACGATCCACGTGCATCGGAATCCTCGATATATACTATTTTCCTTTGCCACCATCTATTGGTAGGAGTCTTAGGGAAGCACGAATGTACGGAAGCAAAGTATGATTTTTGCTTACTCCATGGAAAGCCATCTGTTCCTCCTGAAACATTCATCTTCCGACTATCAAACACTTTATCATTCCCGATTTTGAAATTGTAAACGTTCGGATGAATAAATGGATGGAATAACATGTATTGTTGACGAACTAAAAACATAAATCACAGCAGTTCACTGAACCAGAGAAAAAAGTAAAATATAATTCTAATAGTCAATCTGATTTTGAGTATAAAGGTTCCTGATCACGGTTATCTCCGGGTCATGATTGTACATGGATTATTTCTATCTGATATTCTTTCTGCATTTGTTATTCTCATGAATGTCACAACGATCATTACGATGGATTCAATGAATCACAAGTTTGGGGTGTTTTTATCAATACAATAATTTTTCATGAAAGGCACCCCTGCTAGTTGCTATATCATAAATGAATACACACACACACACACACATACATACATACATACATACATACATACATATATACATATATATATATATATGTATATATATATATATATATATATATATATATATGTTTATGATGTTCAGCGTATTTTCCACGGTACCTCTTTTGGTGGTGCACTACATAATTCCTGCAAATATCCCCTTTAAATTATCTATGACTGGATCAAAAACTATCAAAATAGCAAGGTCTAACCAATTGAATGGGAAAGGATGAGTGTATTGAGGTGTAATTAGGATTACAGTCATATATCCAGATTCTTCGATTTAGATACCAAGGGATTCTCATGCATGAGGCTCATTGCCGAATGTTCTGGTCAGGGAATAGACGTTTATATTGATGCCTTTGCCATCAGCTATGCGTATATCTACATGCATCGGTTGTCAATCATTCTGTACCACTGCATTGGGTAGTGCATACTTTCAAAAATTCAAACTGGTGCGCATGCGTTAGTTCGTCATGAGGAAAACTTGGGGAAATCCATTTTAAGAAAATGGGTCCGGTTAGTCACTCAACTGAAATATTAACGTGATCATTGTCTTTTGGCTGCATGCTGTATTAGGAGATATTAATCCGAATAAAACAAAACAAAGGATGACCAATGAATACGTTACCTTTTAAGCCCTTTGTTGAGTAGTGATCATTAAGAAATTCAGATATCTGGAAGACGAAAAAGAACGTGCGAGGAAAAAAACAAGGTACAATAGATGTATAAGATTACATTGTAAATTGACCCCCCCTCCTTGAAAAAATCTTCCTATTGGTTCCGTATGGAAAGAAAACACAAAAATAAGGAATTAAAGTCTTTATCTGTACATCCTGTAGGCATGATTATTGTATACCTAGTGAGCAAGACGAACAGCCAGCCTGTCAGCAAATCAGACAGTCAGTCAGCCAGCAATCTGGACCAACTTAAAAACTGGGGAAATAGATGTTCACAGTTTTTATCAACAGTTCATAATTAGAATATTCCACATGATCTTGTGTGAACTTTAGTCCCCCACTTTTTCTAACGTAAATGTTGGATGTCTTCCAAAAACACCGTTTTTGTCCACTCGAGCGACAAAGCCCTTTTTTTTCCTAAAGATCTGTATACGCCCTGGCGATGATTTATTAGCAATAAGAATCTCATAGGCGTTGGATCCTGGCTTTTTCATCTTACGTTGTTTGTCCAAGACAACTGCATTAATCACTGTCACTCTAGTCCCCCCCCAGGCAATGCACCAATGAGAAGAAACCATGAAAGTCATTAGCATCTTTTCAAGTTTTTTTTTTCATCTCCTGGAAGTATGCCATTCCCTTAAATTGATGATCAAGGACTAATCGACAACTACAAAGGAATGTGACAGACCAACCAAGAAGAAATGATGTGTTGATCTAACACGGAATCGTACATGATAATGCCATGTTCGACTCTTAAAAAATCTATACATAGCACGTATGCATTTGAGATGTTAGCGACGCCATCAGTGCTTACTAAGCCGTAAATGGACACATAACCGGATCGCTTGATCTATTAAAGAGACGATTCTGTCAGCATGAGAATCCTGAGTGGCAGTTTTTTTTCCCTAATACCGTGGATTCTGCTCAAGAGAACCGATGGTTATCAAAACCAGCTACATATTAGGGCTATTTTAGCAATCGATCTAAACATATGTAATAATTGTTAATATGCTCTGACTATTATGACCAATGCACTGTTTATTCCGACCCTGCAGCTGAATGTACTTTCTTTCAAAAAAATTATATTTTGAATATTTTAGGCTTGCGATTCAAATCAAATGGGAAATATCTAAGGGAACAATGCATAGTCGAACTGAGTGATGTGTTTTTTTGTTTTTTTTTCAAGTTGTTCCCTCGAATTCTCGAAACATTAAGAAGTTCATTGTTCTACTTATCAACCAGTCATTTATTGAATTTCGAATGGTATCGTTGGTCCTGTTACAGGCCTACTAACTGGGTACTGCTGGACATATGTCTTACGCTAATTGCTTCCAGTTTTAAAAAACTTACCCTGCACAAATATTTAATCAATATTACGAAGTTACAATCCCTATATCATAATGTTACTATTGTTGTATGCATTCTTTCAACTAGGCTTGAAACTGTACTGCAGCTAGAGTGTACGCCATAGTGCATTCATTTTAGTGCAATACCGCAAAAATGCTTCGGCAGAAAACAACCAATTCCCGGGTAAAATTTGCCTATCGGGTTCTAATTGATTTATTTGATAAGGTATAAAGTGACAAGAAAATAGAAAATATCCTTGGACCGGATAACATCATTAAAAACGCTGTTAAAGTCATTATTAAGAAGCTACCCACCCAATCCAACTGATGTCCCCCCCCGCCCAAATAAAGCACTTGATAAAAACAAACCATAGGGACAAGCCTGCTCCCGAAAAAGAGATGCAAGCATCGTCCACCTCCATTCGGTAAATTGACCGAATAAAAAGTAGCATAGTATGGGATACCACTCACTATAGCATTTTGTGGATGCTGGACAGCCATACAATCATTCAAAGAGTATACATCAAAGTATTCTACAGTATCGAAAAAGCAGTTCCTCCATCAAGGTACATAGAGATTCGGGTCCCTTCCAGTTTAAGAAATGAGTAAATGAGTAAGACAAAGAAATACCATCTCACAAAAATCGTTTACTGCCTTGTTCAAGATAATCTTTTAGAACCTAGACTGGGAGAATAACAGAATCAGTCTAGACAGCGGATACCAGAACAATTTCAGAATTGAAGACAGCATCGACCTTTTACATGAAATATCTAGTCTCCAAATTAGCTTCAGTAAAACAAATGCTATGTACAACAAATATGGTGAAAACAAAGGCAGAACCATTTGAATCAAAGACGAAGAACAGGAAAAAGCAAACTACTTCATTCACCTTGGTTAACAGATCTTGATGAAATCTTCAAAAGGACACAAAAGCAAGAAAGAAATCACACGAGGTTGGCAAACACTCGTTGAGAACGAGACATTGCTTCTGCCTCTTAAAAGAAGGGTATACGACCAATGTATCTGCCTGATAGTCGCTGGAACACGAGACCTAACCAAAAGACTGACTCTTAAACAGAGATTCATGCAACGTGCACAAGAGAAAATCATGCAAAACATTAAACGTAGAGATTAAAATATATTAGAGGGAAAAAAGTCCCAAATGTCATAAAAAGCATGAAAAAATATGAATGGCAATTGGTTGGTCATGTTAGAAGAATGGGAGACAACCAATGGACATCACGACTCACAGCGAGGTGGTCCAATGCAAAATCAAGGCATACAAATGTTTTGACAAACTAGATAAGTTAAGGGAGTATTGGCTCTCTGGCATCCACGATAGAGTAGTCTGGCAAATCTTGGGCAAAGTGTATGTTAAAAAAAGGATAAGTGAATGATAATAATGATTCAGGACTGAGGACAATATTGCTGTCGGAATATCATTTGTTTCTGCTTGTTCGTGATATCACTTGACATTAGCCTTTTGTTTACTGCTAATTCCCTATCAATAATCTTATTCACTCACGAGCACTCCATTCAAAAGCATTTTCCAGGACTATAATGGCTGGCTGCTGCACACCATAAAGTCCTGACTTTTTCAAAACAAGCAATCTCTCACTTTATCTTGAAGGCCTCCGAAGACAGTTTTTTAAGCCAGTACAAAATAAAGTAATCGTTTTCCAAACATTATTGTAGTCTATTATTAACAAAGAATTGTAGTTGACATCTTTGACTCTCTCATATTTGCCCAATGTATCCCAGTGTATTTCAAGCAGCTTGAGTTTTTGTTTTGTGTTGTCTGTTTTTTATTTTGTATTATGACTGTTGAGCTGTCTGCTATTTAATATTTAATATAATTTTTTAGTTCGAGTATCCATAATCAAACGTTTGGCGTCTTGAATCTCTTTCAATATTGGACTTAAATCTTTTTTTCTCATTGAAGGAGGCGTCTGTGACATCTGGTTGCTTATTCAAGATAGACGTGGACCCGTTATTATTTTTTCAATAAATTATGCGTGTCCTCGCAGATATATATGTGTGTGCATATAAATGCATATATAGGTAATTGTTTGCAAAGAAAAGGGATATAACTATCATAAACACAATAATTCCAGCTGTAGTTGCTAATTTATTCATTAAGAGCATGCAGTTTGACTATCAAATATGAAAATCGTTGGAAATAATTTCAGAGGAAACAATTTTAGGTTTGTTTTTAGCATTATTCATGCCATTCAAGCTTTGCTACGCTGAAAAAGATATTCAGGTGCAAGTAATATCATAAAGCATTTAAATAGGGTTTTTTGTCCTTTTTTGTAGTGTTTCCTCACACAACCCTGTGTAGATAAGAAAATAATTGCCTCTTTTGTGTTCTAAATATCATGCGTAATTTATGCCTCACGCTATTTCCATGTACAGTAACTATACACGTTACCTCCTATCAAACCTGACCACACAATTACTGTGATTGTTTCCTTCATGGATCAAGAGACGAAAAAGATTTTCAAGCGATTCAGTTGTGCCACCCTCTATATGGAGCTGATTCCACGGTCATATACCGATGCTTTTCACGTCTCCTTGAAGATCCCAGTAAACGTCAATCTCAGTGAGGACTATGAGTGATTTTATCTCTAAATCGAATCAGCCAATAGCTATGCTCTTTCACTGGCATGGATGGAAAACTATCGTCTTTCAAAAATCTTCTGTTTCAACTTGTTCCTTGTCAGTTGAGCAAGGGGGCAACACGGACGATATCGAAAAGCATTAGAGCTGACGCTCATAGATTGCAGGGTCAACTTCAACCAGTGAGTACTATGTGACACGGTAACATAGAGTCGGTATTTATTTGAAAAAGAAGAGAAGGGAGATAACTCTTATAGACATAATGATTCAATCTATTGATCTTAAATTATCCCGAAACGTTTATGACTCGACCATTTAAAACTATTTCATTGAATTTCGCTACAAAGGATACAATTTAAGATAAGCGTTCAGGGTCGGTGCGTGAAGTTAGAGTAAGTGGTAAGCATTAGCATATGGTTGTTGCGGCAATTAACAAAAATATTCGATATTTTCTTCATATTTCTAACAATCAAACGAGTATACTGTTATAAGTAATATCACAAAATGTTTTGATATAGGCGCTGTGTCATTTCTTTTTGTATACCGAATATTTGTGTGAAATTTCATGTCATTTGGATGAAATTTGATACTTGTTCCATCTGGAAACACACACACACAATTATTTGGTTGGATATGTTAGTGGAGGAACAACGTGAGGAATTTCTTAAAAAATTTGTGTTCTTGAAGATGTTATCATAATTGATTTGCACGCAGTCTGAAATTGAAACCAACCCAAAGGATTTTATATACATACGAATGAACATCAATAGCGATGACATAAAGAATGAGTAATGTCTTTCGTTACTTACTGATCCTTCAGGATTAAAAACGTCGTTAAAGTAAACTAACCTGAGTCAGCCCTCTTCCAAAGAATAAATATGTAGTATAAAATATCAATATAATATCCCAAAAAAAACTTATATGAAATGACGAACTAAATTAATGACAAATACTATATGATGAAAGGAGGTGGACCAACACCGCTTGGGAGCCACGTTTATATAACCGTTTTGTTTTCAAAGTCCCTGAAACAGTTACATTGGAAACAATTTGGAATAATCTCAACAAGGGGCTATTTGAACATTGTACTATGATAACAAAATATGATGAAAACACTTTGCAAAATTATATAGATTGCATTGACAGATATTGGGAAATGGCTGACTGAAGTGACACCAAAAATCTCTTCAAAATGCTTTCAATGTTTATTGTTAAAAGCTGTGAAACTCTGTAGCCAATATACATACACACACACACACACACACACACACACACACATATATATATATATATATATATATATATATATATATATATATATATATATATATATATATGAGTGTGTGTGTGTGTGCGTGTGTGTATTTACTTGTGGTTGTACATGTCCCCTCCTGCATGACAATTCCACATACACATATGCATTTTTACTATTATATATATATATATATATATATATATATATATATATATATATATATATATATATATATATATATTCAGGGTTGAGCACTCTTGAGTGAGGTAATTCATCCATTGTAAGCTTATGCAATATACTTCCATAGGATTAGAGCACTCTGGTAATGAGGAGTTTTTGCGTAAATGTATACTTTGCTCAAATTCAGCCTGACTGACCACCCATTAGGATATTGGCCCCCAGGTCCGATGTGAGGGTTTCAATTCTCCCTCGCAGTACTGGATGAGATAAGTCTATAGGCACACTGAAGAGATGTAATACATCAAAACAGCTACGACACAATATATATATATATATATATATATATATATATATATATATATATATGGTACAGATCAGATTAGCCATAAAACATAATATAAAGCGATGAGTGATGATTCATTTCATAGAGTGATCTACACATTGGACTTTATACAAGAGTAAAGTGTTTTGGAGTAGAGCTGGATATATGAAATAGAATGACGATTTGTCACACAAACAAGTTTATGTTTCTGCCCTCCATGATGGTACATATTTTTAGATTCTAGTTTAATGAGATCCAGAGAAAAGCAGAAACATAAACTTGTTTGTGTAGCGAATCCACATCCGATTAGATATTTATGTGTGTATGAGTGTTTGTGTGTGTGTTAGCGTGCGTGTGTATGGGTTTGTGCATGTGTTCATCCATGCGTATCTTTGAACATATACTGATGGGAGGCCCATAATTTCACCCTTTATAGCGGGGTCAAATCACAATTCTGACATTTGTAGATCCAGCATATTTTTGTAATGGCGCATATATCGATAGAAAAGCAAACATTGAATGGGAATAAAACGCCCCCTGTAGAGTTTTGTCTGATTAAAGATTGTCTAATCCAGGAAGAGTTGGGAGAAAGAAATTGTTAATGTTTCGAAAAGTCTTAGTTGTATTAGATGGGTGTCTATTTATAGCTTTTGTGACACAGATTCAAAGGAACCAAAACAAACAGGTCAATCGATAAGATGTGCCAACATTGTTGTAACATTCAGTGATAAGGGTGATCAATTAAAAAGTTGGAGAGATGGCTGATCAATGAATCAGCCACTCCCTTCCCTGTTTTATAGTGATCACTAAACAAGACGAAATATCCATGAATACAGTTTTGAGTGCGACCAACCACAAACGAAAGGGTCGATTTTGGATGAATTTACATTGACAATTGACCCCATACTTGAAATGGGGAAGGGGTCAGAAGTGTTTTCGTTGACATAAAGAGTAAATGTTCAAATGTTAACCTTCTAGCTCAGTAGGAACTGCCTGTATGCATGATACATAAACAGAAGAATAACTTACATTGCTGTTGACTACGTTGACAATTCGTGTTGAAGGTCTTAAAGAAATATATATGATTTTGACATTTTGATAAAATTCTGTTCATATCAAAAAATGTCAGGCAACAGGGTTTGTGCCGGCAAAATGGTTAGCTAGAAACTCAAACAAATCGTGAATGCTAGTGAAACGTTTCTTTCAAATTCACTTACAATTGAAAGAAAAGTTTGACCACAGGAATTTGCTCCAGTAGCACAGATTAATAAAAAGCCTAACTGATTATATATGAGTGAAACATTTAGATGAAATCTCGAGTTGAAGAGAGTGTTGTACTAAAGTACTTGACTGTACGGGAAACATCGTTTTAAACACAAGCAAAAATGCTTTTTACAAATTGACGACGGACACAGAATTTTACCACGTTCTCAAAATGGATTAAGTCTTCAGAGCCGCTACGATATTCCATCAAATAGAGAGTTAATCAGACTTGTTCTGGCTGCTGCATTTATAAGTTGAATGAAGGTTATCATCACTGAAACTAGGAGTTCTAATTCGTTGCATCCAGATTGCAAAGACTGATAAAAGCATGAATTATAAAGGGTACACTCATTATTGATGGATTTTTGGTTTTCTTGATAAGACTTTTGAGCAATTTCGACTTTCACCGTTCCAAAATAGTTGCAACTCTAGCGATAGTCAAAGTAGCAGACAGTGATAGCCTAAACCGTAACACCCCAAATTGTGACTTCAATCCTAAAAAGATACAAAGCTGAGAGGTGGGTTTGTAACGCGAAAGGAAACAAAAACCAATCCCTGAATTAAGGGACTTGAAATCAGAAACCATCAACCTAATTCATCAACCTAGGTTTTTTTCAGTTCTAAAATAGGTTTGGCTTGCTATGAATCTACGTATGTATTTTGCACATCTCAGATTGATCTAGTTGCTTGATATTTTCAATGTTCACCCTTCAATATATCTCAAGCCACCACCCAATGAACTTTTCAATGATCCAATAAAAGCGAAAAAACCCCAGAAACTAATATTTTCATCACTTTTTTCCAGATAGTTTAATTGATCAGCCCATCAAGACATGCTGCCTAAATTCCTAGGTTATATGATGGTTTCTATCCAGTGACTAGTGGGACTAGTTGTGTATTTTTTTTGGAGTTTTTTCGCCGGCGTTGTCGGCGCCATTATATCCTCTTGTAGTGCCTCAACAATATTTAAGATGTGAAATACAATAAATGTTTCGGAGGGAAGAAAAAACATTAATTCCATTCAATAACATTGGGTCATCAATTCTGACTGCAATATATCAAGAAGACCTCTTTCACTTACTATTTCATTTAGTTGAAAACACTTCTTCGTTCTTGTCTTTTTTTTTTTAATTCTAGAAAACAATCTTGTTGAACTCAAAGCCAATAATATTTCATTATCGTCCCTGGACAGATGCTAGTAAATAAAGGTTTCAAGTAGATATGAATGTATTTACTTGAATACAGCCACGCACACAGACATACACTCATACTTACACGCGGGTGCAGAAGCAAACACAAGCATACGCACTACAGTTACGTAACTTTTGGGCATACATGAAAAATAAGCTTGGTTAGATATTCAATAGAAACCTTCACGTGACTGATGTCTTGAAGCAGCATGTGTCGGGGAAGATGAGTTAAACTATCGGGGAAAAAAGTTCCATCGAGGAATGACTTCCAGAACACCAGCATAAATGATGCTTGCCACGGAGTTAGAGATCGATTTAGCATTAACTCACATTGCAAAATGAACCTTGCTCAGAAACCTATTTTGGGGAGATTCTCATAAAACATAATAATCAGTAAATGTTCGAATCTTTAGCTGCCTCACGCTATTGATGCAGTCTGTACGCGTAATACACACGGACGTAGATAGCTAGACCAATTTGGGAACGGAAGAAACTAATGTCTACATATTTGGTGACAATTCTAGTTTTGGTGTTTGATACCAACATGTTAAGAAGACATGGATTCTTTTATTCAAATACAGCCTTTGAAAATGTGTGTACGCACATAAGATAATTGTGTGTCACTCATAAAACTATGTAAGTGCATCAGCATGTGTATTTGCTTATTGATGGATGCATATGTGTGTGGGATTTGTGCGTGTATGTGTTAGTGAAATAATGTGTGTGTGTGTTTGTGTGTTGATCAGTAAATAAAGCAGACTATATAAAAAAAATATATTTGATTTTACACTTAGTGAATTTAATCGTTTCGTTTTTTTTTCTGTCCGTAGACAAAATGTTTGGGTTCTTTATGAGTTTCTATTGAACTTTTATTATCGTGGCATGATTGCAATCCAATAATAAATTATTTTCCCCCATGATTGATTTTTTTTCCATGAATTCAAGAAGGGGAAACAGACTGCCACAGAAGGGGGTCATTTCTTTTTTTTTTCAGTCATCATTTATTCCGACATAAAAGTGGCGTATTTTTTTTAGGTAACGATAAACCACAATTTATTGTTAAAAATAATGCATGATTCCACTGTATTTGACATTCACCCCATCTTACAACCTCTGCATTCTCCTGTCACCCTCCTTGGTGACTACCACTATTTTCTTTTTACATTTCCCTCTCCCCTCCTCCTTCTCCTCCTCCTTTTTCTTGTTTTTATGGTTCTTATTATTGTTGTTGTTATTCTTCATCTCCTTTTCTACCTGTTTTCTCCCTTTTGTTGCTGTTGTTATTGTTATTTTTCTTCTTTTTTCTTCTTCTTTTTCTCCTTTCTCCTCTCAAATTCCTGTAATTTTTACCCTTTTACTTTGTTTCTTCTCCTTTTCCCTCTTCTTCTTCTTCTTTTTCTTCTTCTTCTTCTTCTTCTTCTTCTTCTTCTTCTTCTTACTTTCCTTCTTCTTCTTTTTTTTTCTTCTTCTTCTTCTTCTTCTTCTTCTTTTTCTTCTTCTTCTTCTTCGTCTTCTTCTTACTTTCCTTCTTCTTCTTTTTTTTTTCTTCTTCTTCTTCTTCTTCCTTTTCTTCTTCTTCTTCTTCTTCTTCTTCTTCTTCTTCTTCTTCTTCTTCTTCCTTTCCTTTTTCTTCATCTTGTTCCGACTGGGAAGCCCTCTTCTTTTCCAGGTTAATAGTTAGTTCTCCCGTTTCCAGCATCAATATTTAAAATCATGTTTTTTATCTGAACACCATCAGCTTTAGACATGCAACCATCTTGGCCACAAAGCAGATCAGGAAGAAAAGAAATTCAACCTTCTCAGTTCATACAGGCATATTCTTCAGAAGCGCAATCTCACCCCAGTTTGATGCTAGTGCTTGGCTTCCACACATAGCCATCCAGGACCAGGACATCTCTCGTTAATCAACTAGCTCAGTTGAACTCCCTTCAACCAAGCATATAAATGTCGTTCTTACTGCCGATGCCCAATCGCCAGAATATAACATACAGCAGGTCGAGCTCTTAAAGCCTGCCACACCTTCAAACGATTGGATTACTTGAGAAAGCCAACGAAACTCGCTGATGATTTATTCAAGCGTAAAGTCACAGACGTAAGATCAGCCAATGGAAATTAAACGCATTAAAGTAGTGAAAAGTTTTGTGAGAAGAGTTTACGCGTCAGTGTTCTGTCTTTCCCTTTAACTAGACAATCCTGATATTGCATTTGTATTTGTATCAATAGCAATCTCCATACATACATAGGAACAAATACTGCCTGAGGTTTAGCCTTGCACTATTCATCGATACTTGGGGTTTTCCTGTATAGATAGATCAATAAACCCATACTCAATACTAGAAAAATATTGTCATGTTAAATCAAAAGCTAGTCGAATCTCTTTTTTAAAACAAAATTAATAAGCATTCATTTTTCACAGTTTGATGTAATGGTCTGCTTCCTCCAGCACGGCGTTTTCGATTTTTTTTACCGTTCTTTCCTTGTCCCTGTCATGTTTGTTGTACATGATATTTGTTTCACTGATGTTCAGGTGAAAAATTGTCTTGCTTTCCTCATTCAGTTTTTCCAGCATTATTTGGAGATCACAGAGGTTCTCAGAAAACCAGACGATCTCGTCAGCAAATCTGAGGTTACTCAGGTAAAACTGTAATACGTTTTTTTTCCTGGTTGATAATAATAAAATATACCGTTTTCACTGCATGAGGATAGATAAATCGATGGGCGGATTAGAACAGTGTATTGCATCTGTCTTCCATTGAGGGACATCTGACTTGCTTGATATGAATATCAGTATTCAAGATCCCGAATTCCAATTTATCACTCTTGTTAGCTTGAGAAATAAGCACCTACCTTGGCTAAGAGGCAGACTACAATCTATAATTTACAAATTTGATGTCATACATGTACATTATTTGGAAGTGCAAGTACTTTTGCCTCCAATTTTCTGACAAAGGAACGAAGAAATTCTCGTTAATCATCAGGATCAACTAAACTTATTATAGTTCTTCTTACTGCCAGCAACCGATCACTAGAATGTACCTAACGACTAAGCAAGCTCTTAAAACTTGCAATGTCATCAAGCAATTCGATTACAAGAGAAAGCAATCATCACTGGCGAATGGTCTACTAGAGCACAAGGTCATAGATATAGGAGAGCAGATGACAACCGAACGCATTACAATGGTAAAATGTTTTGCAAGTCGAGCCTACGAAACCTACTTTTTATAGCTTGGCTTTGCAGACGAAGATTCAGTATTATTGCAGGCCCTCAGGTGCCGTGGCATGCCTACGCTTGGAATGTTCGCCTTCTGGCTGCGGTTGAATTGGAATGTATGAAAACAAGGAAGTGTGTGGGACACTTATCTAACCCCGTTGTTTTTCTCCTTTGTTTCGAAGAGCAAGCACAAAGGTTCTTTCAGTTGGCATTTTAACACCATTCACCCGCTCCTGTATTTTGTTCACTACTATAGGAAAATCAAGGAATTGCATCTTTAGTTCAACTTAAAGTAATTACCAGACTTGGGTAAATAGACCACTGATTCTGCTGTTAAAACCAGGAGGACGATTGTATTTTTCAGTAAAAAAGTTATAATCTTTGACAGATTTCACACGTAAACGATTATCATATTACCCAGGCTCAAAACCCCTAATTGGTTCTATTCCTATAACGATATCATATGATTAGTTTGGAAAGAATTTGTTTTTGCCGATAACAATTAACTTTTTAAACTTTTAACGTTACGAATGCCTTAATTGAAAAAATTGTAGAATCCTAATATCTCGGTAGAGCAACCCCAAGCATCAAAAGAAGAAAATCCAAATAGATCCAAAAACGAGGATATACAAGCAATGTATTTTCCCAATTGTCATTTTTGGACATGGAAGAAGGAAATCAAGAAAATGATCCAACTTTTAACTGAGAACAATGCAACGTATATCAGAGAATCATGCTCAGCATCACATGATAGCAGGTTTTATTTGAAAAGATAAAGAGATATCAAAGGATCTGTTAGATTACACAGGATGCAGTTGACTCGGTATGTTGTAAGACTATTAGGAAACTGGAGGAAATCGTGGCTCTCAACGTGAACAGATCATATGCGAAACTGTGGGTGGCAGAAAATAAGACAGTGTAATGGATACCACATGCTCAGAAGATTTTGATCCTTTGATGTCTACAATCGGAATGTCTGAGGAATGTTGGGAAGGTCAATGTCCAACGAATCCCACTAAAGGGATGATGATGATGATAATGATGATGATGATGAGGATGATAATTATGATGATGACCATTAAATACTTGAATTCAAAAAAGTTTCCAGATATCTTATTCCAACAAATGTTAGTATGTTCAAAGCATCTGCCAAGTTGAAAGAGGTATAATAATTCCCTCATGTTTTAATCAGTCAACACAATACTTTGAAAAATTGAATCGAATTTCTGTGACATTTTCTACGACGATTGGGTCTGAGAAGGAGAAGAATTGATTAAATATTATGTCAAACACGATAATTTTTTTTCCTGATTGAGGGATTTTTTTCAATTTTTTCCTTCCATATATTTATGTGCATTCACCAATGCTTTTTTCTGTTTGTTCCTGCAATGTTTCAAATATTTTTAATGACATGTTGTTTAATGGGGGGGGGGGCAAAAAATATCAATGTTTCCTGTATTAGGTCGCACTAACCACAGCCTCTCGGCCACTCTTCACATCAAAGGGTTAGTGAAGAAGAAGTCCGGTAGAAACATGTTTGTTAGTGAGGGAATTCGTGAGAATTGGACGCCTAGAATAAAACATCTTTGGAATAAAGACAGAATAAGACTGAAAACTATGAAAGATTCGAATAACCCTGAAAGCATAACACTAATATGAAGTGGATCAGGGTATTTCTTGTAATTTGGGATTTTTTTTCATATATTAAGACAATAATCTGGAATATGAAAAAAAAGAAACATATTTACTATATTGCATCTCAGCTATATATGTGAGGATTACCATATGATTAACATTCCATTCGATTTTACGTTCTCTATTTGAAAAGTTATGCACTCTTCCGAATGTTTGATATGCTATGGTTTTCTATGCACCAGCCAGAGTCAGGCGTACTCTATGACATTTCGTGACTAGCCAAAAAGCATTGAAGTTTTTTTATTTTTTCAAATGAGGTCTATTTCAAAGGAACATCCATTACAAAATGGCCCCCGTGGATGAGACTTTCCTTTAGTGCTTTAATTGAAGGAAAAAAAAACTCGTTACAAAAAAAAAAGAAGGCATGTTTGTCACTCAATAGAAACTACAACATGACAAACACATTTTGACAGCATACTGTGTTTGGGATGATCAATTAGGAATTGGTAGTAGGAGAAATAGGTGAGTAAGTTTTTTGGGCAATAATCACTAGAAAAGTCTAAATTCAAAGATTAACTTTAAGATAAACTTGCATTTCAAGTTGGAACTCTCACTGGAAGTCATAACAGTGTTAAAATCATCAGTCTTCTAGCTTCAAGGGTGTAACTTATACGCACAATACATTCATACTTAGTCATCCATCCAGACCTGCTTGAAAACTGGAGAAACCCATATTGATAGTTTTAGAGGAAGTTTTGATTTACATTCCTTTAAAAATTGATGGTGTCACTCGAAAGATGTAGAGTTGTTCTTTCTTCCTGAACAAAGAATTTTTTGTATTCAAAAATGGAGCTATCAGTATACACTCTTCTGGAACTTTCAGAAAATATTGTATAGATGTTTGGCAAACATTACTTGATGATGTTTCTGATACGCTCAAATCACCTTTGCTTGCAAGAACACGTGTTGGGGGGAACAAACAAATAAAATGCCAGCCGTCATAGAAACTAAATTTTGATTTCATTTATTTATTTTTGAAAATACCAATCGATCGAAATCAACTTTAGAGTTTTATTCACAACAATAAGCAACAAGAATAAATAGACTTCAAGAAGTTTTTTAGATTAAGTACAGTGTTAAGCAAAATTAATATCCCCTACCCGTAAACCAAACAGCAGGATTTTATCGTTTTTTTTTTTTGTTTTTTTTTACCATTCCAAAAACAAAACCAGATATTTTCGGATATTATTCTAGGTTACAACGTTGGAATTCTTTTGTCAAAAATATTTTCCTGACAGAAGAATATCCTTTTTAGAGATAGCAAAGGTTTTATGATGATTAAGACCTGTTTGGTGCAATTTTTCACGTAAAATCCTACTATGTTTCGTTCAGTTTTCTATGAAACGTGGTCAGGGTGTACTCTTTCGTGGGCGTTGCTATTCATAAGTATATAGTTCATCTACTGTCGGAAAGGAACTTATTTTTAAAACATTATGACTGTGTTTAATAATGCATTTCATTCTGTTTATGTTTTCCGAGCTCTTTCCCTGATTCTCTGTCTGTGACGGACTTCAGATGGCGGTGGGTAAGTCAAATGGAATCTATTATTCTGGTGCACACACACACACACACACACACACACACACACACACACACGCAGAAATCACAAACGTACTGATGACTGATAATAAATCTAAATGTGAACAGGTCCTGGTAGTTTTTCAAAGGAAACTGTAATGTTCCCAACACCTCTGGGCAGCATGCCATATTGGGGATAACCAATGGATAAACTGAAAAAACGTTGGTCAATGAATAATTTACTTCATTCACTTTTTTAAGTTCAATTATAAAAAAAATTCTAAAAAATAAATAGAAAGATAATAAGCATTGATACTACCGAGTAAAGAGTAAGAGATCAGTTTAGCAAAAATCCACGTTGTAAATCGAATCACCCAATCAAAAAACAAACAAAAAATTAAAGCTTCCTTGTATATATAATAGGGAGTAAATGTTCAGCCACCTATCTTTATTGGTGCCGTCTGTACACTCTGTATATACATTTCTGAACAGACCAGATTAAAAATTGAAAAAACACTATGTTTACAATTTTGTTGACAGTTTAGTTTGATGGTTTTGAACTGTACGGAATCTGCAGTGCGGAATCTGCCCGCAATTCGTCATAAAAGTGTAGGGTATCATTATGACTTGTGATGCAGGAAATCGAAATCTAGCCATAAATCCTCTTGTGTCTCATGATGTCAACACACTGATGACCTTTTGCCAAAGCCAATTAAACTAGAGAACGAATTTGGAAAAGAGATGATTGTTTTATTGTTTGGAGTGCAAAAGCTCTTTTGATCCATAATGAACACCATAAAAATTCTGATTTAGACAAATTAATTTAACAACAACAACAACAACAACAACAACAAAATGAAGGCCTGTCATCAGATAATCAAATATACTGGAACAATATTTTCTGTAAAAACGACTAAACATTTCACAATATCAACTGATATTCAACTGATATATGCATGCAAATTAAAATCCATTTCCACATCAAATCAAATATTCTGAACATAAACTAAATTGTAGAATTATTGAATATATAAAGGAGAATAGGAGACACTGAACAACTATTGTCACCAAAGGTGCAAACAGTTTCTATATTTTTTTACACGTGTGTGGATTTGTCTGTTCAAGGTCCCTTTGTCAGATTCTGTTATCTAGGGACTCTAATATTAATATCAGTACTCCACTAAATCCACCCTAAAGATTCTCTCTTGATCCGTGGAAAAAGGCTTTTTGACCCTTATAGGTCTTTAAATAAACAGACATTAATAACCTCCAGATTTTCTAGAATCTACGTGTTTCCAAATCTTCTAGAATGTAGATGTTTCCAGATCTTTACTGCATTATACCTTTTTTTTTCAAGTGGAAAATGTCAGTGATATCAGAAGTAGAATTCATTCTGACTATTTTTATTCTTCAATTTCTTTACATCATTTCAAATTATGACACTGCAGTTATCCAAATACTGTCAGTGATTGCGGGTTTTGGTAATCTCCATTTTCTTTTAATAGAAATGAATCCGTGATGTACCATCAGAATCAAAGTGTTGGCAGTTTTAAGTGTTAATTTCGGAATACTTGATGATTTTTAACACCTTCTGAGCGAATATTTTTATCTGATGTCTGTATACCAATAAGGAAGTAATCTTGATTCAGCTGAGACTAAATATCGTAGCAGGAATACATATAATAGTTGCATCAGTGTATTGGGGACAAAATGGAGGCTGGGTACAAATTCAAACCGGGACACGTTGTATTATTAACACTGTAAATGAAAGCTCAAACAAATGAAACACACGATGGACTCAATTTTAGCTACCAAATTCCCAGGATAGGATGACTAAGAAGGTAAAATCAAATGAAAAAAGATGTAGGGAAAAAAAGAGAGAAAGAAAACACAAAAAAGAAGAGAAAAAACATTTGATGATAAAATAGAAGAAGGACATAAATGAAGTAAAAAAAAAAATTACGAAATGAAATGAATCAAGAGAAGAAGCATGAAAGAATGAAAGGCTAAGCAACAAAGAACAAAATACAGCAAATAGATAGAAACAATAAAAAGCAAATATCAAACTCTCACAGGAAAGGACCGATTTAAATGATCGGAGTTTAAGCGTTGTCAATTGATCGTAAGGCCATCTCATTCTCCTCAACTGACTGGTGATGGCTACAAACGAGATTGTAGTCACATTTAATAGGATCGTGTCAGAAGACAAATCCCAACAAAGACCATTGTTTAAATTCAACTTAAGTAGAGCCAATGAAGGCCAGATAAGAATCTCTCAAACTTGGATACAATCCGCAGTCCGTCAGTCCTGTCAGTTGACTATCCCAAATGACACCATTAACCGCACCCTCTCTCTAAACAATTCTTGATTACCATTCATTTACCATCTAACAATGTGAGTGTTGGTGCAGCGCCAAATACAGACATTTGGTCATTCTATTTCGATTAATGACAGAAAGTAGTGTAGCAAGACAGAACTTTGGGAATTTAGACCAGAAGATTTCGATCGTGAATTGTATTTATGTCAATCGATCATTGAAACTCCAACTTTACGCATACCTAAAGGTTTGTCATTAATAAACATGACCAAATTACTTTTGAACAGGTTCTTTGGACCAACAGGGGGAATGATAAGAAGAATCTCGAATTTACAAGCAAAGTCTCTAGAACCTCTTTAGCAATTCTCATTTGTCTTGATTTTCCCCAATCTCTCACTGAGTTTTGACTTTATTTTCTTGACCTAACAATTATGACAAGTTCATACTTTTCGTCCAGGATTAAAGGTAAGAACTTCAAAATCATATATATATATATATATATATATATATATATATATATATATATATATATATATATATATATATATATATATATATATATATATATATATATAGAGAGAGAGAGAGAGAGAGAGAGAGAGAGAGAGATTTCTACGTCTTGATCAACAGAAAGAAGAAAGAATGAAACAGACCAATATCACCAATTTAGATTTGAAGCTCTCGTAGGTTGAAGCTCTTCCGGTGTTTCAGCTTACATATTTTGTCAGGGTACTGTTGTATTTTACAACCCTTTGGAAATAGGAGAAAGAAACACATGCAAGTGCCTCTGATAAGGGGAGAAGAGACATTAAGAATAAGGATTCAGAATACTTCCAGTGGGTTGCTTCACGTGACAAATGTCTAATGGGTATAAGAATTCGTTAAATTCATCTAATTAACTGGTGATAGTGAGCTCAATCTCCAGTTCGCACAGTGAGAGCAAGTGAAAGAAGCCAAAAAGCTGAACAAATAATGTTGAATTAACTATGACGTATTGACTGATAGGAGACATGCCCTCGCCTGAAAACTGTAACGAAAACAATCTTCCCTCAATTAATTGGATAACATGTTCGGTTCGAAATTGCCAGAAGGGCACTGAATGCACCATGCCTCTGAAGAAGTCTTCAAGATATCAAGTGACGAAGGGTTACTTACAAAGTAAAAAAAAACATGATAATGTTTGCTTTTTGGAAACACATCGGACAAAAACGTTGGGATACACTATGTATTCCCTCACATGATCATTATCACGATTTCTGCAATTTAACTTAGTTTTATTTCCAATACTTTTATTTGAAAAATCTTATTCCGAAATCATACCGATAGGAAATCCAGTTGTTACAGATACTCATATTGGCTATCCCAATCCGTTTTATGATTGTGTCTGTTTCTTTTTGGGTGGTTAAGGTCTTCATATTTCCAGGCGTATTAACCGAAGAATATACAACAGCTGCTTAGCAAGTCGATGTTTTTAGAATCTTTAATCGGGCGAAAACGTTTCATTTCTGTCTAGCTTGCCTTGAAATCTTATCATACCTCGCCATTGCCATTTAAAGAGGCTAAGTAAGGAAATTTCCCATGTATTGATTTCCATCGAGGTGTAAGTGACATTTTCAAAGCGTTGACGATCTTGTCACATTCTTTATGGATGGTGAAATGCCCAATCACCCCTTAATTCTATTGGCACGGATGTATTTATTTCCCCACTGGGCTTCCATTATCGAAGATGTTAACATCGTGACTCCTATCAATGCAAACGTTTCTCTGCTTTTCTAGGCAATGGAAATGAAGGCTTTTCTCCTATTTTCTTGCAAGCTATACTTTCAAGGACTACATGGAGTCAATAAATAGGATCGCTGGAATCTCTTGTAGTTAAGGTCAAAGGTGAAAACGAACAGGAAACTGCTACTTAATAGTTTTTTTTTTCTATTCGTTTGGAATGGCTCTCAGCTAAAGTCTTCCCTTAAAGATCACAATATTGAGGCTTCCAATTAGCTGAATGTTATTATTATATGTTTTTTTCTATCATTGTTTGTACTTTTCACTCTCTTCTTCTTCTTCTTCTTCTTCTTCTTTTCTTCTTCTTCTTCTTCTTCTTCTTCTTCTTCTTCTTCTTCTTCTTCTTATTATTATTATTATTATTATTATTATTATTATCATAATAATGTTGTTGTTGTTGTTGTTGTTGTTGTTCCGCTTCTTCTCCTTCTTTTTCTTCTTCGTCTCCTCCTTCTTCTTTTTTCCCCTTTTATATTCTCCTTCCCCCCTTTGAATAATTCATTGATAGTAAACGGTGGACTGTAGTGATTTCCATGACAATAATGCTCCAAAACCTTCATCTTATAACTATTATACAAATTACTGTTTTTTTCTGAGATAATTTTTCCTCTACTTATCCCTGGTAGGATTATCACTAAAAACTGAATAAAATATCTGATAATGTTATACATTTAAGCAAAATATATTTGCTTATTTGCGTAGGGTTTCCGGCATTCTTTAATGATATTTTGAACTAGTTGTCCAGAATAAAATGGATGCTCTATTTTGTTTGACTAGAGAGAAGAGTTGGATGAGAGAGAATTTTGTCAGACAAGGCTCATTATTGGGTTCAGATATCAAATGGTCGCTATGAGCAATCGAGTTTGTCATTATTACATTTATTGGACATTGTAAACAGCCGATATTTTCCATTATTTTAGATGTTTCGTTCCTGTAGACTGTGTTTATCTCCTTGAGTGTCTGTCTTGAAAGCCAGTTTTTCCTCGAGAAAAAGTTCTGCCTGTCCATCAAGTATCTGGATTGTCTGACGAATATTGTTTCCACATTTTGTTATTTGACAACTTTTTTCCACATCACTTTTGACGGAAGTTTCATTTTAAGTAGCAATAAATGACGTTTATTTCATTTCTGCTTTTATTTCTATTCTGGCTGAAAGTCTCATCAGGACAGGTCAATTAGGGATTATTTATACCTTAGCATATTCACCCTTGGTATCTGACGGTTCAGATCAAACAATTTAATTTCTTGCATAATTTGTGTGCTCCAAGTGCATCAGTTATCAACACCGTCATTCTCACCTCATTCTATACTTCTGTTATTCACAGGCGAGGTCCGAGTGTTTGCTGATATTTTTGAACAGCGGTTCGATGACATGTACTACTCTACGATAAGACTGAAATATAAATCTTTTTGCCTCGACAACAACTGACTTTCTCGTTTTATGGAGTCGTTAGTTAGGTTCTAAGAGATGAGGAGTAGTGTACTATCGAGAAAAAAAATGGTCAACTTCTTTTATGAGTAAATGTCATTTGTTTACATCTCAAGACCAAAAACATTTCAATTTTTTTTTCTGTATGATTGCCGAGTTGTTGTAATGGTCTCCATGTTTTTTTTCCTTGTTTTTATTCTTTTTCTTGTTTTTCCTGTTGCTTCTTTTCTTTTTTTTTCTTTTTTTTCTTCTTCATCTTCTTTTTCTTCTTCTTCATTTTCTTATTATTTTGTTTGGTACCAGAAATCAAGTTCTTTCAATATCACATTACTTTATTCAGTAAGCTGACATCTACTTATCTTTAATTTTTCCTCATATTTCCATCTTTGACAAAAATAACACTCAGTCGTTTCCAAATATTCACTTATGTTATGTACTTCTGTCTGAAATCACAAAAACATTGTAACATTTGGATATATATGTATATATATCTATATATCTATATATCTATATATCTCTCTCTCTCTCTATATATATATATATATATATATGTGTGTGTATATATATATATATATATATATATAATCACGGAAAATACATATGTAATTATACATTAAGTATGATTTCAAGCATACCACAAAAAGGTGATGTTTTAACAATACACTGATAAATTGTACCATACAGTAACCAACAACTAGAGAAAAATTAAGAAAGAAAAAGGTTAGTTATATGGATCGAATAAAAAGGTTTTCCGCTCAAACACACACACACACACACACATTCACACTCACCCACACCAAGCTCCAAAACATCCCAAAGATAGATCTGAAAGCAATCAAATCATTCACCTGAAGGAGCTAAAACAGGACTAAACCATAGATAGATTTGAGTAGAAAATCCTCAGTTTTATCATACTTTCAAGCCGTACTCTAACGTTACCTAATGTTCAACACTGAATATACTGAACAGTTTATGAAATAAATCCATGACAGATCGGATATCGCGTTATATTATGTTCCGTTGTATTTTTATGTGGACTTTGTATATGAATTCATATATAAACATACTTCGATATTACAAAAGAGGGATAGTTTATCACCTAAATTATTCTTTAAAGATTTGATATTTGAAAAAAAAAATTACCTTGCTTCGTATGAAAAATACTTAGGAATACTAGAATTAGCATATAAATATGCTCAGATTATTGTTCAAAGGAAACAAAATTTAAAGACATTCACGTCTCAGCTGGAAAATTAATTAAAATCTCATTCTTTTGCAAGTATCAGACAAGCACAATACCAGAGCACACACATGTACGTATATGCACACACAATAATGTACACAGACACGTATACATATATATATATATATATATATATATATATATATATATATATATATATATATATATATATATATATATACATATACATATATATATATTTATATACATATATATATATATATATATTTATATACATATATATATATATATATATATATATATATATATATATATATATGTAAACTTTTCATATTGTAATGCTGAAAAAAAAACAAATGTTTTTAGTCATTTTTTATAGATGCACCACAGACCGTCACGAAAGCCACTTTTGATCTGACCTTTGTTATTTCAACGTGTTATCTTAAATTTTTATCATATCTTGTTGAGTTTTTGCAGCAAGTAATTTAATTTTATCCGTATTTTTAATCTTCTCCCTCACTACAGAGTGCGTCAGCCATGCACATAAACACATACGCACACGCAGACACACACACACGCAGACACACACACACACACACACATATATATATATATATATATATATATATATATATATATATATATATATCAGGTTTTATGTCAAGTTCACTCTATATACCCATTCGCAGGTATAATGTTATTTTCAATTCCATGTGTTTCAGTTTTGTTTAGATATTTTTTCAATACTTTCCCATGCTGCTTATATCTGAAATAAAAAATGGATATTGTAGGATGTATGGACACGATATTCAAATCACTCTGGAGGTGAATAGAATATGACACAGACTGAGGTGGGGGCAATGGCAAAAATTACCCAAGCCATGCTTATAGTATTGCAAAGACATCAGGGTTACTGCTGACTTCCCTTCTTTCGTGCATTGGGAATTACAAGAACAACAACTCTACTGCCTTCAAGTCCAATGTAAGGTAGCTACAATGTGCAAAATGACAAACGTATATATATACGGGTAAATACCTTGAACTTCCGGTGAATATTTCAAAATCAAGTTCAAGAAGAAGTTGATTTCGTTCCTCCCGGGTAAACCTCACAAAAACAAGAAGAACCTAACTCATTACATTCCCAAATATTTGTCTATTCCATCATATTCAACAGGCCTGATATATAAAATTAACATTTCCCTACGATGGTTAGCAATCACTAACAAGAATGCGTACGTCCTGATGATTGGGAATGATTACACTGAAGACAAGCTAAAATTTAGGAATTCGAATCGATGAACTTTTATCACTTTGTCTAATCATCACTGGGCTGGAAGCAGACAGCTTTCCCTCACAGAAATATTAGCCAAGATCCAGAAAGTGAAATATTGACCCAGACACACGAATATTATCTGCTAGGATTTATATGTTGTAGCCATTTTTTTAAAGAGTTAGCCGCTCGATAATCGACGTAGGAATGATTTTTGAGTCGGAATGGTATTACGGGACTTTGCAAAGCCAATGTAAGTGTAGCTTTGTTGAAACATTTTTTTTTTGAATATATTCAGGAAGGGAGTTTTTGTTTCAAGTGAGTAAAACCTCGGCTCAAGACTTCTCTAGCCCCTCTCAGTAAGGTAAGCAAGTAGGTACGAATTGAAATGTCTGTCACCTCTATTGCCCTATTAACAGTTCTTGCATTTTTGTCCGTAAAATCAAGTGGCCATGACTGATTAGCGGGACCTGACTATCAATCTATCCCCCATTATTCTCTCTTTCTCTCTCTATCCCGGTCATACTCTTTCTTTTTCTTCTTTCAACATTCTTCTTCGTACAGACCACTATTGTGTGCTAAAAAGACGATGGGTCGAACGCTGTGTTTGACAGCACCTATAAAATAAGCGATTTCGAAA
This sequence comes from Thysanoteuthis rhombus, assembly GCA_963457665.1. Taxonomy (NCBI): domain Eukaryota; kingdom Metazoa; phylum Mollusca; class Cephalopoda; order Oegopsida; family Thysanoteuthidae; genus Thysanoteuthis; species Thysanoteuthis major. The sequence continues at coordinate 56,069,621 of OY735218.1, read as the reverse complement.
TCGATAATCACCGTTGGTGTTTATTTTATTTAAAAGACTGTTGCAACCCAAATGTAAACATATCCAATAGCTTAACACACTCCACTCCTGCAAGTGAAGCAGAGATTGTTCACATGCAATCGATGATTCGAACTTGTGTTGCTAAAATCAAGAGGCGAGTTGTCCAAATTTGAAGATCTTCTCAGTGTCTAAACATCAATGATCCACTAATTAGAAGTTAACGATCACCTGCTGCACTAAGATCAATACGGTAGGGGGATGCGACAACGATCTTTGTGACAAAATGCTCACAGAAATAAAAACAGAATGGGAACCAATAATGTCGCAGCGAACCCTAGCGAACCTATGGCAAGAATATAATTTATATATATATATATATATATATATATATATATATATATATATATATATATATATATATATATATATATATATATATATATATATTTATAAAACAAGCGAAATGAGAACAATAGTTTACCTTTAGATTTGAAAACAATCATAGAAAAAGAAATAAAATTACTTCACACATTCTCACATGCAAATGTACATATGATGAAAATGAATGAAAAAGATTCCGATGATAAAAGATGGAACGAATCGATTGAAATGAAAATGGTCGCTCCAGACATACATTCAAAACACAGATACACATGCCATGAACATTTTTTCCATCAGTCAACATCGACATTGTGTTGGTTCAAAATGGAGTTGAAAAACTCTATTTTTCCAAGCAAATTTTTACGCTCTATCTACGATATCGTAAAGGAAGGGAATAAATTAACTTTTGACATTTTTTTTTGTTAAAATAGTAATTTCCTGTTTAGGAGAAGTTGCACATTTTTTGTAGAAACAGGCATGTTTTTTTTTGGAAATTACTCAATCTGCAGTTTAATGTTTCGTGCAGTTTATTCCAGTGTTGAAATTAGAATTTAGATTTCAAAACAAGTACATGGTGTTAAGGCAAGGATGTCTTTGAGTGGTATTAACCGGTCTCGCAAACGATTAACCATATTTTGTGCAGGGCATAAATTGTCCTGGGCAAAGCACTAATCAGAGAATTAGGGAAACTATTTTGCAACACTGACTGCCCACAATACCATTTCAAATCCTTTTTTTTTATTTGCACATTTCTCAGTGTATTGATCAGTCACAGATTTAACAAAAAAATTATAATACGCACAAAAAATTGAGTGATAAAATGTTTGTATCACATATGTTACACATTATATGCATAGATGTCACACTGGTAAAATAATTTGGAAAAATACTTTTAATTGATGAAACGATGGAAGAAAATTTGTAAAATCATCGGAAAAAATCGATGGAAAAAAACTGATGAAATAAATTATGAAAAAAACTGATGAAAAAAAATCTCAATTCATATCGGATACAAATGAACATTGTGTTTGATTTTCAGATAGTACGTGCTCGTTTTGTTTTTCTTACAAGGGCGAACCATGTTTTGTTTTCCCAATAAGTTTAACTTATAGGTCCAGTTTCCTACCTATTCTTGTTATGTGCTCTATTCATATAACTAGAACGTAGAAAAGAAAGATGAATGCGCTCAGATTTCAGAGGGAAGCGGTTTACAGAAACCATACTTAAATCATTTGGAAAAAAAAACTAATTTGAAGTGTGTGATGAGAAAACGATGAGTTTTTAATATATACGGTAGCCTAACTGCAACTCTCTAGCAGTCAGCTGTGAATGTCCGCTATTCTTCGTCAGTCTTTGAACACCAACGAGCCATCAGCAAGCCAGTAGTAATAATCCACGCACCAGAAGCCTGCATCGTTTCTGAACCTACAAGGGATTCAAGAATCCATCTCCCTGTTATCTAAGATCGGCCATTGAAGCTACAAAGAGCTTTTTCACCCCCCTCTCTCTCTCTTTATATGTACATTTTATTTTCAACGACCAAAATATAAAATTCATTGGAAACATTACGGATATCTCGGCTGACATCGAGTGAAATGATATTTAACATAAAAGACTCTTCATAGGAGCTAAGTGTACATTGAAACATCAAAACTTCTGTTTTTAGGAGCACTGAATTCATCATTATGACAAAGATTAAAGGCTTATCTCACTTTGCCAGAGTGTAACCGAAAAAAATATTATTGTCACTGAACGTTTTAAAGAGACAAAACGGGAAAGTTTAGGTTATAAGAGAAACAGACTTAACCGTCATTGATAAAGCAGGCACAGGTTTCAGAATGGAAAAAGATAATTAAATTTGTGCTTACGAGATTTCTGTTGTGGGTAACTTAGAGACTCAGGTGTAGAAGATAATTTTTTCTCTCTTCCTATTTCCTTAAGAGATATGTTTTCACCAATTCAATGTAAAATTGAGACACTTCCTTTTTTCAGTATTATGTTTAAACATTGCTACGAACACCTAAATACTTGTCAATGGTATGTTTGGTTGTCTCGACTTATTCTCTGGGTGGAATTCATTCTTCATGAAGAATTATAGGAAACGCTGACTCAGAAAGATTTTTCAGTGACTTTCAAATCAAATTTTCGATGGAAGAGTGTATTGACCTTAGAGCTTAACTACTTTGGTAACTTCTTGTGTATGTCCATCGTTTTTAATGAATTAAGAATGCATAACACGTTGAAAAGTAGTAATTTTTTTCAAAAACTATTATGGTGACATGGAAAATGATAAAAGTTGTTGCAGTGTATAACGGCAGAGGAGTAAGAATTGTCCTGGGGGATTTGACAGACACAAATGATTCACGCGATGCATACTTATGGGTATTGGTCCGCAGATATAACCAAGAAGTTGTAAGTTGCAATTGAACTAGAGTGTCACCATTTCATTTGGTCTCTTCTCTGACTATATTCTGTTGTCTTTTGTATTTTCCCTGCTGATCAATTAATTTTTTCGTTTGGGATATAGAGAGGGCATTTAATCTGAAATTTATATCTGTACAATATGTGTTAAATGATGAGTATAATGCATTTGAAAAATACCATGGTACTATTCTTCTTTAGAAAAAAATCGACGTATGTGACAAAGTAGATTGATATAAGAGAAGGAGTGCATCAAAAAGCTATTTGAATTTAAATCCAGAAACTGGTTTAGACTCGTGTAATTATTGTTGGGTTGGATGCGAACATTACTTTCACACGCAAAGGTCTGACCCCGACAGAGAAGTCTAGTGTCATTATCTGCTTAGGATGTTTACCTTCTGGCGTTTTTTCACATGCAAAAAAGACAACAACAAAAAAAAAATTAGAAAATTGATGCATTGATTTTCTCGCGTGAGAACGTAGAAATATGGTCGAGCTGGCAAGGTATCACATGACTTTGCTGAGCCAATAGAAATTTTGCCGTTGTTGTAGCCATTTTGAAAAAAAATTCCTAGAAAGACAGCTGTCATTTCGACTCACAGTGAGTAATACCTCGGCTCACGATCTCTGTAATAGCTACAAGGGTGAGGTTTGCAGAATGGAAAGTCTTGAGATGTCCGTTTACCTGTTTTACATAGTGTCTGTTTCAGTACTTATAGTCTGTAAAGTCCATGCGCCATGACTGAGCAGGATATGAATCTCTGGTCTGTTCCCCTTGAGTTCTCTCTCTTCGTTAGTGTTATGCCTTTCTCAATCTTCCACTTTCTCTCTATTGACGACTTCTATGTGTTTTGCAGTCGACTGACATGTTTCACAGTATCCGAAATTAATTGTTTCGAAACAAATGTTCAGGTATGGCGTTTGTTTTATATGCAAAGCTATTGTAACCTCGGTGTGCATGTAAATCATACTAATACAATGGCTAAGAAGTTCACTTACCAACTGAGCCAATGTGACAAATCTTATTTACAAATATATCTATAAAATATACTCAATACAAAAGATGAATTCATCATCAACTATAATAGATGTTGATGTGCTGAACCTGCAGCAGCCCGACTTGTTTAAAAAGCTCCTGAGTTCTTCAGTCGCATCCCTCAACCGATGGACAGTTCTTCATTGTTGCCAAATTTGCCCTGATGCATCGTCTTAGAGGTGCTGCTACTGGTGTAGTGACTCCCTTCTGCCTTCCGATTGTCAAGATATCAAATCCAACCTAACACATTTTCGCTGGTTTTGGGGGGTGGCTGCTGTGCAATTCTTTCTTTACAAAACACTGGATCCTTATCGGAGCAGACATTGTTTTTTCTATATTATTAATATTGGCTTATATATCAGTCACAAATGCCAAATACACCACCATCCTTGTATTGGGAGATTTATGTCATAAACATGTTTCTTACTGGAAGTCCCTTCTATGGGAAACAGAGAACACTATTTCTGTTGACATATTTGAAACCATCTTGGAAAAGAAATCAGCTTACCATATACGTATACGCATTTTTATAATATTGACTCCTTGGAACGTCATGTGTCTGCTCAGATAGTTTAATGGTTTCCATACCTGCTTCACACTCGAGGTCTTGGTATCGACCACTATACCTCTATATGCAAAAGAAACTTAGGTATTGTCACTGGCCATCATTCTTCATTGAGGGTTGTTTCTTTATGGTAGTGACTCTTTAGCTCATTTCATCTGTAATATATACATATCAAATACATAATTATCATTATACGTAATTAAACATTTTTTGTGTATTTGAGATAAATGTGTGATATACCAAATGAAAATGGTTATTGATGTCTTTATGAACTGATTTGTACTAGGGCCAACACATATATATGTATATCTACAAGTTACTTACCTGAACCTATTCATGGTATTCCTATCAATAACTTTCTCTGCGTTGAACTTACATGGATTGTTGATTGATTCATCATTCGATTCTGCTCCGTAATAAAAGACCTGGATTCAGCGAAATCCTTGCAAATCTAATAAATGTTACACGCCGAAACTTTCAACTCTTTAGGTGTCATAAGTGAAGAATTATTGCATTGTTTCGTTGTCTTGACATCAACGCGATGAAATGTAAATAGATTTCAAAATTTGTTTGGATTCAGCTGATATATTCGATCGTCTTTGTTAATATGTTTTGCAGAAGGAAACTGAAGCCTATAAAATTTATTTTCTCTCCATTTTGATACAGCTGCTCCGTGGAGAGAAGGCTTTACCTTTCCCAAGCGAGATTCTTGTCTTGAATTGAATATAACTTTCCGTGTCATTCTATACAAATTCAATAAAATTCACTTTGACTTGTCGATGAAGACCACCATGTACACTAAATCCTCCAAAATTGTTTACATTCTGCAGCTGCCAAAATAAAAAAGATGTATTTTGGAAATAATTTACTTTCATATTTTCCCCAGAGGGTTATATTTAGCGTTGGTATTTGTTGGGTTTGGGTTAAGTTTGTAATTTTCAATGTTGATTTTGAAACAAAAAAGTAAAAGTTGCCGATTCGCATTTGCTGTGGAAGTTAGAGGTTTTATATTTACCTGGATCTATCGATGGGTCTGTTTATCTGTCACTCTGTTTGTTTGTCTGTCTGCACAGTGTATCTAAAATGTTTTTGATTATTTTAGATGACATTTTGTTGGAGAGTAGGCAATGCGCCAAGAAATAATTGATTTAATTTGGGGGTGGATCCAATTAGTCTTCTTGATGTTGTAAACATTGCAAGATGGATTTTCTATTTTCCCCGATGTAATCCAGACTCACAATGAAAAACAATTAATAATGAAATGCTAAATCGAATCAACCTTCTATGGAATTTTTCAGAGAGATAATAAATACAAGCTTCTTTCATCGTATAGCTAAACTAACAAGGGCGTCAGTGGAGATATGCACACGATGGTTTTTGTCAAACCACATTCCCACATCAGTTTGTTTCCCCCCCCCCCCGTAACAAAAACAGGAACAAAAATAAAGGGGGTAAAGACATCTATCAAGTCTCATTGAACCAAGCCCATATATAAAAAAAAAATATTATTCCATCGTGATTTCAGAATAATTTTGAAGATGTAATGTACGTGGTCGTCTTCACTTGGAAGAAAAATTTGGCAATGAACAAAGACCAGAAATAATTATCACATTGATATAAGGGTGGATTTTGATTCTGCATTCAACAGGCTTCTATTTTAGAGTTCTTATTTAGAACCTTGCTCAATTTCCTCTGAATCAATACTCATAATCCTTCATTTCCGTCAGTTATTAAAACAACTGAGCATTATAATTGAACGACCGTAGCCACAAGAGAGGGCGGAGGGTTGCATCCTTATTTTATACGTGTAAATGATTATGTTTTTATATTTGTTTATGTGTTTTTGTATTTGCTCACGTTTGTATGTGTGTGTGTGTGTGTGTGTGTGTGTGTGTGTGTGTGTGTGTGTGTGTGTGTGTGTGCTTGAGCACTCTAGACCGTACCATTTATTTATATGCTTCTATTCCTCTCCTAATCCTGCAAAAATCTAGATGTTTTTCATTTTCTTTTTTTTTTCGAATTTTAGTTTCCCGTAGAAATAAAATCTGAATTTTGCAGGATCTAGAAATCTTTAGATATATTTTTTCTTTGTTCCAGATAGTTCCTATTAGAAATGAAATCCAGGTCGATTTTAGATCTAGGCGAAAATGGTAGCGATGTCAGGAATAGAAAACTCTGACCACGTTCATTCTTTGATGGAATTTATTTCACATGACTTCTTATTTTGACGCTACGACTGTTCAATTCTTGACTGCAACGATGAGTTTTTTTCACTTTTAATTATCTAACACTTTTGTGATCGAAAAATATAGATCTTTTCCCGTGATGATATTTTTGGGAATCAATTTTTGTTAACTTTTTCTTTATGATCAATTGAAAAAGCAATATTCCACGCCAAAAAACACAGTAAAATACAAAACAAAAACAAAACAAAACAACAACAACAAAAGGTAATGAATAAGACTGCTTTTTACCGGTCATATATTGCGGGCACGAACTGAGGATGCTGAACTAAGGCCATTTCTTGAAAGATTTACTACGGACTGGATGGTGGCCAAATATCCGGACGCCTGTTTTAGCATGAATTCGTGTATATGAATGCAGTAGTTAATTGAAATTTCAGATAAGTAGAGGTATTTTCTTTATTTATCTACTGTATTGATTAAGGTGAAGTGGATTTTTGTCCAGCACTGCAATATCGTGGCCTTGTGCCTGACTGAATTGAGATCAGAAAATACACGTAACTTCTGTTTTTTTTCTAGTCTGATTTAATCAAAGAAGGTGAAAAGTGAAAATACTACACAAAGTAGAAAGAGACATTTTAGAGGCAGTACATACCCACCTCTGATCTCTCTGCCCCCATATACTAACTTTTGATGTCTCAGCCGATCATACCATCATTTCTATCTTCGGGTCTTGAAATACTCAAAACAGTTTCTTATTCGAACATATGCAATTTTTGCAGACATTGACAGAAAAGAAAACGATGGCAACCATGCTCGTCAGATTGTTTGTGTTGTGTTATTTTATGTTTGAAAGCATAAAAAATAATCCTGTAATATGTAGAATATCTCACTTCCTTGACAGTTTGAAAAATTCATCCTAATCTGCCTTATTATATAAGAGGAGAGAGAGACAACTCGATGTGTCAAACTTGATTGGACCCAATTCAATGAAGCCGATGCCTGGATAATTCGATATGACCAACTCGATGAATGTCATGTTGGATTATATCTTAAAGGAAATCTATAGAATGTATCATAATTGAAGCATATATTTATGATACATTTATAACATTAATTAAATGTCAAGAAATGAAAGTTATTAAACAGAAGAATAAGAAATAGGCAATGAAATGAAATTTATGATTAGAAACTATTCCTCGTGAACATTCGAGAGACATCTTTTAAGTAAAAAGATTGTTTTTTTTCTGTAATACATGATGTCATAACTAGTTCACGCACTCATTCAGCAATAAAATGTAGTTTCATTACCAGCGACAAGAATTTTTTTTCATAGATAGCATAAGTTTGAATACAAACTCATTCAGTGTAAAATGTTGTACGATTACAGCAAACTGAGAAATGCCACTGAACTTTGTGATAGATAATTTTACTATTCGTTTACAAACTCATTCAGCGATAAGATTAGTACTGACAACTCAAATATAATTCAATTTTTGTTATAAATAGTTTTCTAGTTTGTTTATAAAGTAGTTTTACTATAATGAATAGAAGGAGGGAACCCTGTGAAACATTTACAAAGATTAGCTTATTATTATAAATAACTTCAATTTTGTATCAGTATAACATCTACGCAAATATTATCATGAATGTATAATACTACGAAATTAACATTTAAATAAAATATTTTCTTCAGTTCTCTCGAATATAATCAGCTGTTTGACAACATGTATTTTTGTGATCGGCATAGGTTTAATGGGGACATTGTTTTGCTTTGCTAAGACACAAATAAATCCTACTTAGGCATTTTTCTGAAGATGTAAGAATATTCACGGAAAGACCAACGATTTCGTTGGAAACCGTTGACGCATTATGAATTTTCAAATTTAAAGAAATAAGAAAATTTTAAGTTATTATTTTGATGACTAAAAATAAATTAAAAATTAATTATAAAAAGAAAATATCGCATGGAATCAAAGATCTAAAACTTAACACAGATTCCGAAAGAAAGTTTCATAAGGAAAAAATTGAAATTGAAAGTTCAATTGAAGTTTTAATCTAGTCTAACAATTTTTGATATCACTTGAATTATTCGAAAGTATTTTTCGATTATGGAAATGAACAGCTTAATCATATTTCATAAATGTCTCAGATATAATTATATAGAATAAAAGATTGCAATTATTTATAATTCGTTGTAAGCAATATACTTGTAAATAGGAAAATGTGATTTTTTTGAATCAGAAGAAAAATTATAAGAGATTATAAATTAATGAAACATAATGAAAGAAAGCCTTGTAAAATCTTTTTTTGAGTAGCAAATTACAAATAATTGAGTTTTATGTATCAAAAACTGGAAAAAATGATAACCATTAGATTTGAGAATTAATCTCATTGAATGAAATTATCAGTTTTCATGAATGAAAATAATTAAGACATTCTAAATTTCCCTTGGAAGCAAGGTATACAACAAATATATCCGTCCCATAGTTGTATATGGTGCTGAAACATTGAAACTAACCCCCCAAAATGGCCCTCAAACTGAGAGCCATGCGACGTGTAAATGTGAGATTTTATCATAGTCTGTGTCCATCGGATTTAACGTTAATTTCTGAGAATTCAGTCTTTTATGGTTCAAATCTCAACGAATGGGAGAACAGTAACTTATTCATTATTTAGCCCTTTTCTGGAAGTTTCAACTAGTTACCATCTCCAACCAAATGCAAAATGCTGGCAAAGGACATTGGTTACATGATTAACCACCGAACCAGGACACACACGTGCACACACGTGCATGCGTGCGTGTGTGCGAGCGTATGTGCATGTGCGTGTGGATGCGCTATTTTGATCAATTATGTCCTTGTATCTATTGAATATGGATGGAATATATATAACTCTTTCCAGTAGTTTCATGTTCCACACAGGTTTTGATATTATAATTTTGTCTTTCTCTCTCATCCTCTCTCCCTGATATATATATATATATATATATATATATATATATATATATATATATATATATATATATATATATATATATATATATATATATGTATATATATATATATATATATATATATATATATATATGTATATATATATATATATATATATATATATATATATATATATATATGCATCGTAGACGAAATGTACATAGAAATAACCCTCCCCCAAAAGTCTACATTATTTCAGTCAATTATTTCTCAGTTATCTCCCGATACAATTTATACAACTCTTTCCATTGTTTTCAATTCTATGCTTTTCACAGATTTTGATATTATGGTACTATGTGTGAATACACAACACATTTATGCACCAACCCGCCACACTCATATATATATATATATATATATATATATATATATATATATATATATATATATATATATATATATATATATACATACATACATACATACACACACATATATATATATATATATACACTTACAAACAATCATTTTCAATTTTCTGTGGCATATACTAAGCATATTCATATTGGAGATTTTGTTCATATTTCGCTATGTTTTTTATACCTTCCATCAGGCATACTCAATATATAGTGAGTTGGATTTGATACCCCATAACCTCACATCCACCATGCAATTCTCTACATCGGGTCATTCTTCCTTTCCTTCCACAAACACAAATAACAGACTATGACTGGATGCATTCATGGATATTTTGCCATCTGGAATTCCAATTTTGAGTTTTAGTATGTTTTCCTCAATTGTAGATCACCCAGTCTCACTCCTTTTTGTGTAATAGTGATACTGATAATAACAACAACAATAAAAAGTACTGAATTCAACCCAAAATACCCATGTGAACAATTGATCGAATACTTGTTTTTGGTTCCGGACCCTCTTCCTCTTCTGGGTTCGTAAGCTTCAACCAGTTTGATGGTTAATAGGCCAATGATTGGATGTTTTAAGGTTGTTCAGCTCTTGAAGGATTCATAATAAAGGATTAACATAATGTCCCAATTTGAAAGTTCAGTGTCATATTGCGACACAGTCTTTCTTTCGGATCTTATGCTCATGACTACATTTAAAATCGCTGGTGGTGGTCCTGATTCTACCGCTTTTTTTCCTTGACAGACTCTAGTCCAAGTGGGATATTATTACCCCCAGTAACACAAAGAACAAGAACAATAACAATACTCACTAAATTCAGGGGAGTAACTCTCCACTGTTAGTCTCTAATGTTACATTCGACCAACACTGTATATGAAATATTTTCCTATCGTGATTTAAAATTACGACAAGTGGTTGGTCGGCAATTCTCATACCAACTGAGCTCATCCGACGGGTCCTAATATACGTGATAATTCATTCATTACACATGCAAAAAAAAAAGTAACTGTAATATTATTTTGCGGCAGCCTAGAATGTTTCTGTTTTTTGACGTCACTGCGTCATTTTTCAATCTTTTTTCTTTCTCTCTCGCTTCTGGTTTTATTCTTTGATTATTTCTATTGCTGTAGGCGTTGTTGAATTATCCTGCTCCTCAAAATGCAAAGTAAATATTTTGATCTTTGAAATATTGCTAAAGTTTTTCTTGGTACCCATCCAACCATTGTTTGTACCGAATATAGTTTTTGCCGTTGAATCAGCGCCAGACTTTCGATTTTCGATGCTAAAAGGCAACGTTATTCTCCGTTGAACATTCGAAGATTGCCGTAGCCCTGCTCAGCCGCATGTATGCAAATGTGATTTTCTTTTCAACCAGTAAATATATGTATTAGAAACGGTCATCCTTCCGCATTACCAGCATGGATTTCTTCAGTTTTTTAGTGATTCTGCCTTGCTATCTAGTTATGTAAGTGTCACAAGTACAGGCCGTGCAAAATCGAGTTAAAGACTAAAAGTTTTTGAATATTTATCCATTATAATTAAAAGAAAAGCACTTTTTGATACACCCCCTCATTTTTGTTTGAAGGGGTTACCAATCCACTATGTATTTCTATGTTGAAATGTTTTGCAGCGTTTGTACTTGCTTTTTTTTTTAATTTGAATTTTCTGTCATTGAAAAAAGGCAGGAGAAATAACTTATTCAATGATCATGTCCCACACGGCGTGCTGCCAAAACATGATGGACGTGTGACTGTTTCTATCGAGTAACTAACCAGACCTGCCTCTGTGTGTTATAACTAAATAGATCAATTGTGAGCGTCGTGTTTTCCCTATTTTATGAAGAAGAAAAAAATGAGTTTTGGGCCTCAAACACACAATGCATTTATTGAATTGTATTCGTTTTTTTCCCAAACATGTTAAGATTTGAGGAATATAGCTCACCGCTGCCAACAATCACTTAAGTTTATTTCCTTGTGCACGAAATACATCTAAAAGGGTCCAATGGATTTCAATTACATTTTGAAGGACGCAGTATAGGTTAAAGAATAATTGGTCAATTTTTAGGGAAGATAAGGAAAGATTTTGTGATCATTTTCCCCATTTCCTTGCATATACATTGAATCCATGTAAGTAGACATAGGGGGAAACAATTTCGAATCTAATCCGGTCCGTTAACCTAATCATTTATCATTAACACATTCTCGCTCTTCATTCAATTCAAAGGGAATCATTTAAATCCACAAGAACCTAAGTCCTTTTACAATGACTCAAGATATATACCATCAGATTTTATTTTTAAAAAGTGAATTTCAGGAATACAAGGCACATTTGTAATAATCAACGGGACGAATGACTACATCTGTTTAAATAATTTCTCACAAAGTTTGGCCTATTGTGCGATTTGTCCTAAAACAGTTCATTCAATCAAACTGGATTATCTATTTGCTCACTCGTAGATATTTTAATTGATTTCAATGACATATGGTGCAAAAATGTGTCATTTGGGAGGGAAGATTTGATTACATTCATGAGCGGATCAAAATTCATTTAAAATGTTTATTACGGAAGTATTCTTATTGTTGAAAACGGGATTTTAGAAAACAAAGTAGCCTGCATTGTATTCATTTCTGAAATGACTTCGATTCAGGTCTTAGTTATTGTGCTGATGGAGGTGAATACTCTCAGAATGCTTTCCGCTGGTTCACGATACTTTCAGATATTTTTCATAAGATCACATAACGGTTTACCTATTTAGTATCGATCATAAAACGATAAGAAAATGCATTCTGGTATGTCATTTTATAGAATCTGTCAGATGACTCACGTCTTTTGGCAGAATACTGCATGAGGGTGATCAATCAAAAATGGGAATTGAGATGACCAATGGGGAGGTTATTTCTCAATGTCAATGATGATTGAAAAAGTCAGGTTCAAAGAAGAGAAAAAAAACAAACAAAAGAAAAAAACAAACGAAAAAAAAACAAAGAAAAAAAACAATACAAATGCTAACATTTCTGGCACCAGACTGAGGGGTCAATTTAGCATAGACCCACATTATTAATTGAATCCCTTCTGAAAACCTATTTCAAGAGGTGAGAAAGAAACGTTATTTCTAGACATAATTGGGTATAAATATATGAGTTATTCCATGGATGCAGCCTTCAGGTGTGATACCCATATACTTAGCCTTCAACACCAGCTCAAAAACCGTGTAAACCCATGTTTAGCGACACTTGATTATATATAATCCTTTGCTAATGCATTTCAACCCTTGATTCTAACTTATAACTATTGACAACTGGTCAGTTTGATAGATGATTATATTGGTCGTGAGGAAGCAGGGTGAATATTTGAATGAGAACCTTTGTCTGTAGATTAGAAAACAGAAACGAGCTCTAGCAAATGAAGCGTACACTTCCAAAGTCAACATTATGTATGTGTTTATGCATGTATGTATTTATTTATGTATGTGTGTGAGGCAAGTCCTTGAATGAAGAAGCATATGAAGGTGCACAAGACTACCATTTCACTGACAGTTCCAATCAATCCTGCGAACAGCCTGACGTTTGTTAATCATGTGAGCTCAGGACTTTGCAGGTGAACAGCTGGTCTTAAGAGCCACCTTAGAACAAATGGGCGGGGTGAAACGAAGCTAAATGACCAGGAAATATGATGGTACCGCTATCATGTGAAAAGATTAAGCAATCACCGTGTATGTATGTATGTATGTATGTATGTATGTATGTATGTATGTATGTATGTATGAGTGAATATATACGTATGCGTCAATGTATATATGTATGTGAGTGCAATTATAGATACGTTGTTTGCGTAGGTAAATTAATTTTTGTCCATGCATATATATATATATATATATATATATATATATATATATATATATATATATACATATATATATATAGATATATATATATACATATATATATATATATATACATATATATATGTATGTATATATATATATATGTATGTATATATATATCTATACATATATATATATATATATATATATATATATGTGTGTGTGTGTGTGTGTGTGTGTGTAGAATTAATTGCCATGAAACTGTGTGTGTTTTATTTCATCTATATAACCGTTAATTTCGAATTTGAAATGTGGCCAATACTATTATCGATGGGTTTGCTTCTAGAATAACTCATTTAATATAAAAAAGCAAAACATTTAAAAACAATTCTTACTGTGTACCATAATACCAGAATATATATGAATTAGGTGAAAAAAAGAAAAATAACTGCATGAATCGTATTGACAGATCCTGGAGAATAGTTGACTGAAGGGACACAAAACATTTTTGAAAAAAGTTTTTAATGTTTACTATTTTTAGCTGTAAAGTTTTTTACAATATATATATATATATATATATATATATATATATATATATATATATATATATTCGAGAAATTTTTCTGTGAGACGAATTTTGTTTTTCAAATCAAGTAATTTTTTCAAATTGATCCCGAGAAAAACACTTTCTTCAGTGAATTTCAGCAACTGGCTACATTTTTAGAACTCTCTATGGGGCATAAACTCCGAATCGATAGCTACCGATACTACTTTGCTGGTCAATATATCTATGACTTTGATATGAAACACTTTTAATGTAACTACTTCCCTTTACAGCATTAAACACACACTGAACAACAAAAAACACAATAGATCCCGATTTATCTTTGTTAACCAATTGTATGTTTGAATGCTGGAATTTAATGAATTTAGGCAAATTTAATACGGAGGTTAAATTATAGTTCACTTGGTGGAATCAACTCACTGCATTTGATATGGCTTACAAGAAAATAAATCTCATGTCTTGATAGACTCCATCAAAGCCGTGTCACAGTCGATATACATGAGTGTAGCATCATGCCCGTGGCTTGACACATTGTTGATAAGATATTTTATGCGATATTTTCAGTGTATCTTATATCCATATTATAAATAATTTCCTCTTGAGTAGGTGCATTGACGAGAGAAGAAAATATTATCCGTCCTTAAAGTCAGATTTTGGTATAATTAGAAATATTAGGAAATTTAAGTGCTACATTGTCAGTTCAAATATATCTTTGGAGAAAAACTGGATGCACGTCTCTTACCATTTCGAGAGTGTTCATACGTAGTATGATCCACTTTCTACCGATGGCAAAGCAGTAAGTCGCTGAATAGGGATCGAACTCACTACTCTAGAAATACCGTGTAATCGTAGCCTCCCAAACATCGCCCAAGGCCTGGCGTCCTAGGCATTATTGGGTAATAAACGGTTTCTTTGCTACGTCAAGGCTATGGTTAAATGAAATCGACACGAACACCTGCAGTCTGTGTTTCAAAAGACAGAAATTACTTATTATCTACGTATTTTGTAACCAGGGTGAGGGAACAATTTTAATCAAGCCCTGAGCATCCCAGTTTCAAAAAGACTCACGTGTCGACAAGACCTACAGGTGCATAATTACATCGGTACAAGGTAATATATGTTGAAAAGCAAGAGAAATTTCTCCTGTGGCGTTGGGTGTGGTTCATGAGGGATAAATAACTGATCTGACTAGTCATTCAAGAGAAACTGTCTTTTAACCAATGTCTTTTGGCTGCATGTCGTATTGGAGGGATTATTCAACATCTTTCAATGTTAGATAATCACTGAAATACGTCAATAGGTAAACATTGAAGTTACGTATTCTGCTTTCTGTTGGCAAACAAGAAGATTTAAACTAAGAATTAATTCAGCATAAGATTGCATTGCAAATTGATCTTTCCTCTAAAACATCTTATGGATGAATAAAAAATCTTTTTTGAAAATTGACGCAATCTGTGCACATTATATGTGCATATATATCCAGCCAGCCAGACAGACGGACAGAGAAAACTTGTCGACAGTTTTGATGAGAGTTTTGGTGACAGTTTTGCTTGATGGTTTCCAATGCGATGGACTCTCGTGTTGAAAAGATTATTTGATTAAAAAAAACCCGATGATGATCATTGTGAAACATAGGTGCACCTGGTTTGTAATTATTTGCCGCCCACCTTCCAACAAATTGATTAATAGATCGATACAAGTCGGTATTGGTATCAATGGACAGTTTCTTACCATGTTGTCAATTCAGATTTATTTTTTGAATGTACGAGTCCTGTGTTACAAATTTAGATGTTTTTCTTCCTTCAAATATGGGAGGCCAGCAGTGCTAATTTTGAAGAGCGAAAATGTTACCACAATTGTAGGATTTATAATTTTTTTGTTCGTCCAGATGGCTTGCTAGCTATCTATCACTTGTACAAGCTGTACCATTTGAGAGACAAAAATTCAACTCTGTATCAAGTCTTGAAAAAAAAATGTTTTTTCTGTCTTTCGGATATCCTCCCCAACCCTGCCCCAGAAATACAACTTCAGTGGGGGAGGGGGATGATTCACTATCTATGTTAATGCTAAATTGATCCCTTAGATTGTCTTTCTTTTGTAAAAATGGAAACCTTATTTTATTAGTCACTACCAACAAAATGCAATGGATTGAACTTATGTATTGATCATCCCTTTTTTCTGATAACTTCTATCGATTGCAACTGTGTGACTGTTTCTATCAAATCACTATAAGTCTAGATATTATATCTAATTTTTGAATTCAAGGGTCCATTTTTGCCAAACAAACTTTTCTTCTTTCCTTGTTTTTCCTGAATTCAGGAGTCCTTCCATAAAAATTCGGTTTTATCTTTGAAATAGTCAATGGTATCTGTCAGCCAAACTGTTAGAGTAGGCTTTTCCATTCATCAGGTTCGGTCGACTTGATGGCTGGTATGCAGGCTGACTGGCTGACTGTGCGTGTATCGCACGTCATGACTGCACTAATGGAACTAGCGGGCTGAAATCTCCAATATAAGAAAAAACGTCCTTTTGTTTTCAATGATGGTCTGCTAGTTATGTATGTTTTACGTCAATGGGCACAGATGCAGCTAGCAGGTTTTGGTAGGGTGATTTAATCTACAATGTACTTTTATGGTAAATTGGTCTTTTGTTTAGTCCAGCTGCATCCAAATTATTCAGCGATCTTGGCCAAACCAAAAGCAAGGAAAGTAATCTTACTTATTGATCACCAGATTTTCCATTTTTCTTGATGGATCACTCCAAACACCACGGCGTTGGTTACTTGACAGGTTCTTCCGAGTGACTAATCGGACCTTTTTAACTTAATCCTGAATCTGAATTTACGCGTCAAGTGTTGTAGATTTTTTTCCTTTTTCTGAATTCAGGAGAGACTTCTACATTTGCAAAATTAGGTGGAAATTTGAAATTGGCAAAGTGAAACAATCTGCATTAACGATTTCCAACCAACATGCTGCAGCACATAGGTATGTCACAAAACGTCTGTAAGAGTTCGATGGGGCTCCGAGGAGGGCTTTTCAACCCTCAAACAGAACCCGTGGGTCAGCATCCCCAAATTATCTCCATTCACTTCCTGTCAAATGATCAAATGTATACTTGAACAGTGATGGTGTGGCTCGGTCATTTTACATAAATGAAAACGGCTGAAAATTACAATTCCGGACAAAGAATCCTGTTGCATCTCCACCTCTTATTTCCTATTTTCTTACCCATCAGAAGAGATTGGTAATTCTTGAACTTAATTGTTTTTTAGCAGTTAATTTGGAACAAAAGAAAGAAAATAGGAAGGTAATCTACCCAAAACATATATTCCCATCCCCAACTTAAGCATAAATATCTAAAGCCAGTAATGAAAAAACCCAAATCATCACACCATATGAGTTAGTTGGAAGACATGACGAGGCACTTTGACAAAGTAACGAATGGTTAAATCTTAAAAACTTCAAACTGTGACTGTTGCATGGAAAATTACTCTTCATTCACCCGAATAACGCAGATAAGTATAATTTGATTTTGATTTTAAAATTTCTCAAATTGTAATTTACTATATTTTATCCGTAAATTCTATGTGTAAAAATTTATCGATGCCTTCTGGAAATCCATCAGCCCCTCTCTCTTTTCTCTCTGTCTCTTTTATCCACCAAAAAAAATCAGCAAGTCTGGAACTGAAATGCAACTCCAGAACTTCAACTTAGTTAAAAATGTGGAAAAAATATGGGAAACATGAATAAATATAATCTGATTATCTAAGTACACGTAGTTTACGATGTAGGGCCGATTAGGAAATCACCATCTTGAAGAAGGACAGATATGTTGCTTTTTTTATCATAAATTCACAAAAAGCTCGCTCCACCATACACTTTTGATAGTGAGATCGGGCAAATCTTGATGAAGATTCATATCGAACGACTGGTGCTAAAAGGCTTCCGCTGATGATGACGATATACAGTTATCTTGTCAAGCTGCACAATAAGACGAATTTTGTAGAAACAACTCCAACCGTATGTGATTGTCGTTCATTTGTTCTGTTAATTATAACTAATGTACTTTTTATCTGTTTGGAGCAGCAGTGATAAAGAGCATTTGAAAATAAATTCAGTTATCTGTTTTTATTCTGGTTCGATTGAAATAAACAATGCATTTGGTTGTTTGGTAAATCAGGCCAGCTGGTTAATTGGTCAGAAATTGATAGTACCAATGCAGTCGAAGTGATTGCAATTTAATGTATATAAATATATATTCACCACATTTTATCGAGAATCCTGATATAAATGTGTCACTTTCAAGAATAACTTTATATATTAGATTTGTCTCCTCCAAGGGACCGAGATAATTAAATTGGTGAACATTTAATACACAAGGCACAGAACAGAAACAGTAAACGGGGTCTTGAGCTTTGCTGAGGCTGCATTGTTCAACTCATGTTGAAGCCATTGGGGAAAGCATAAATCAACGTCTCTATCGACTCTAGCTAAATAGCTCTTTTGGGCAGCTGAAATTAAGACAGAATTGGCAGGGAGCTCGAGACAATTGTTTCCACCAACTAAAGATTTCCCTGTTACAATTCCCAACGTAGTATCATCCAAATATATGCAAACACCAAAAAGAATATGGAACAATGCATTGGACCACCATAGCCATCAGAGATAGAAAAATGATCTTCCCACTGTGTATGTTTGTTCGTATATCTGTTGGTGTCTTGGGTTTTTTAGTGCTCCTATCCATACCATTTAGCCTTTTAAAAATAGTGCGTTTGACGTTGTGGGGTATAATGATTAATATATATAGTTTATAAATTGCATTGAGCTTCGCCCAAATCTTATTTTAGATGTTTCCCAGTTGAAAAGGCCAGTAATGTCATAATATAATTTGTTTTAATCATATTCAGTTTTCGATACCATTTTGTTATATGGCAACAGATTTTGATGCTACGTTTGTTCAATCAACAGATAAAATGATGAGTTGTTTTTTTATTTATATTATTCAATCAGCTTGTGTCATCAATGTTATCAACTTTGTCACATCGACAAAAATTGCTTCCCTTCAATAAAATAAAACTGTGTATTGCATGATTGTTTCAAATGCACCATAAATATTAATGATTGGCAAAAATCCTTGAAAAAAATTAGTAACAGTTTTTGAGTTGATCTGGCTCGTTATGAATCACGCATAGATGCCTCGTCAATCGAGCTTGAGTGCAGAAATTTTGAATTCTCCTCATTATGTCAGCAAAATGATTTCTTTTCTAGTGACTCTCTGAAAAGGGAGTCAAATTTACAATACAAATTCTGCTAAATCCACCCATAGTTTGTGCCCACCAGTGTCCATACATCTTTATCGAAAGTTAATTTTTCATCATCGTCAAACAAATGTGAGAAAAGTAATCTATTTATTGATCACTCCAATTTTATTATTCCCGACATAGCCTGTTACCAAAAGACGTTGGTTATGTTCTGGTTTCTACTGACTGACTAAACAGACCTGTCATTACATTAAGGGTTTTACTAATAGCAAGTTCGATTTTCGACTGTTTGAAACATGCTTAAAAAATCTCTTTGTGGTCTCATGTGAAAATGAACTGCAAAATGTCCCATCTTACTTTTGTGTCGATGGATTACATCTCAACCATTCAATCGATAAAAATTTCATATCCTTACCATGACATACTATGTTGAACATATGTAATTAAGCAAAGTATTATCAGTTCTATCGAAGAGGGGAGCTTCAAAAACAGGAATCATCATCATCATCATCATCATCATCATCATCATCATCATCATCATCATCATCAGTCTTTTAACGTCCGTCGTTAGATATAGACCTTTCCCAGGTTCTGCCACATTTCTCTATCATGGGCGTTGCAGAGCCAGTATTTCCTGAATTTGTATAGTTAATCTCTCCATTTTGTGTTCTGACGGAATTGGTTTTTGCATGTGATCTCTGGGAATCCATGTTGTGAGTCGTAATGTCCAACTGTTGTCTTCCATTCTTGCAGCCTTGCCATCTGAGTTTTTTTATAGTTTCTATGATGCCCATTTTTTTTCCTGATATACTGTGCTTTGGTTTGCCCAATGAAACGATTATAAATCCATAAAAAAGATTTTGGATAGGAATGTAGAAGCTGATTTATCGAGTTAAAGTTTTTGGTAAAACTTATACACCGTGAAATACCAACACAAATAATCATGTTACAACGAAGGATTGTATCATTTGGATCTTTCGTCGTGTTTTCCTGTCAGAAAATCCTTTTGATTTCGTCAGCCGAAATACTTACTACTTGCATTATAACTGAAGCTATATATTTACTGTTTGTGTTGTACATATTTCTATTTTCAATCTTCGATGCAACTTCGGAGATAGATATTAAGCTAGGATGTAACATCTTGGTTCTTATAGTTTTCGTCACATTCCATTGGATTTCTTCAGTAAAACAGGAGTCAAATATGATGAAGACAGAGACACGATGACTGCAATTGGAAACGTAGAACTGATCGAAGTGCAACATGACATCCACCTTGAACAATGAATTTCAGTAAAATCCTCATGAGAAAAAGTCAGGTGAAGTATCGCTGTAAGCTGCCAAGCTTCAAGTTGAGTAATCTCAACATTGAAGATCAAGAAAATCTTACCAGTCCTTGAAAAAGGTTTACAACCAATGCATTCATCCCGTTGTCATCTATGGAGCTGAAACCATTGGAAGAATGACCCTCAAACAATGCCATGCGTGCAGAAGAGATTCAGGCTCAACATTAAATCAAAAGGTATATTAGGGAAAAATAGGAGACAGGCATGGAATCAATTAGAAAACTCAAATGGCAATGGGCTGGTAATGTTGTTAGGATGACAAACAACTGCTGGACACTATGACTAACTAGTTGGGTCCCCAGATATCATATGCAAAAGAATAAGATGATACAGCAAACTAGATTAACTCAGAATGTATTGTTCCCGTGATGCCAATGATAGATATTTCCGGCAACAAATGCCTAAAAGGCTGCTGCTGTTTTTTCAGAAGTCAATGAACCAACACTTGTGTAAAGCAAAAGGGGGATGAAGCAAAATTCATACATGGCCCAGAGTGTTGTTCTATTGATACAAAATACCGACAGTGTATGAGATTTTCATTTATAGAAGGGTGTGAATGAGAGCATTATCCCGTTGACAGATTGGATTAAACATATTTGGTCACTCAATAGAAACCGTCCTATGACCAATGTCTTTTGGCAGCATTCCTTGTTAGTGGAGATTAATTGAAAAGAATTGAAATGAAATATACTTATCAGTGATAAATTTAGTTCTGTCAGTTTTTCTTCGGTGAATGATCACTAAAGCGCCCGAATCTTCAAAAGAAAAGAAAAAATGTAGGGAAAAAATAATGGTCTAATCAATCAAAGGAATTCATTTTATGTAGGACCGTCATCCGCATGAAAAAAAAATCACTTGTTCAGAAGAAATCGAATAAAAAAGAGGAAGTTTTCATAAATATTCAAACTT
Organism: Thysanoteuthis rhombus; assembly: GCA_963457665.1. Lineage (NCBI taxonomy): Eukaryota > Metazoa > Mollusca > Cephalopoda > Oegopsida > Thysanoteuthidae > Thysanoteuthis > Thysanoteuthis major. The sequence goes on along the minus strand of OY735218.1, from coordinate 56,047,776 downwards.
TCAGTCCTTAATCTCGATCAGTCCGGCTAGTACGAGTGATACATACATACATACATACACACACACATACACACATACGTACCCAGCCAGCCAGCCAGCCAGCCTGTTGGGCCAACATGAAAAAGAAGAAGCCTATGCTAATCGGTTCAGTGACCGTTTTTCTTAACAAACTCTACCACACGCGTGGCTGAAAATATAACATATTTCAAAAAAGCTTTGCCTTAAACTTCGATTTTCATTTTAAAAAGTTAGTGAACGTAGAATAGTCTGTTTTATAAAACGAAAAAGAAGTTTTTTGAACAAAATTGATTACAAAAAATGGCTCTTATCTAACAGGTCTGACTACTCACTCATTGTAAACTCTAACAACGCCAACATCTTCTAGTAACATATTATGTTGGAGGTGATCAACTAAAGAAAATGAGAGTGTGGTGAATAGTGAATGTTACTTTTCTCGCTTCTTGCCGGGCAGTAATCGTTAAGAAAACAAAAATTTCCAAAAACTAAACGTGAACACTGCTGGACAGAAGGTGGGGATACATTAAGTTCAAACTCACATTGCAAATTAGAAACCCTGTTGAAAAACCACTAAAAACCAATGAAAGTATTCTGTAAGTATAACAAATGAAAGAATGTTGATACAATTCTTCAGTCCCATTAGTTCCACCTATATGTGTGATACATACAGTCAGACTGGTAAGGAAACTGAAGAAACATGTGATAGCAATTTTAGTGACAGTTTTAGTTTACTAATAAGTATGAGTTCAAACGTGAAAGTGCGTTGCTAAAAAAAAAATGTCGACGTCAGAGAGACATGAATTATGAAAGAGCAACTACATCTTTGCAATTTCCTTCTCAGCGATTCCCACAGAGTTTGGCATCTCGCTCAAGGACTCATGGAATGGCAGTAATTGAAAGAAAAAAAAAGGGAAAAATATGTTCCAGTCCAGCAGCTGTTATCGCCAATGAACAAGATCTTGTATAGTTGATTGTATCGCACTGATAACGTCTGGACGGATGACATTGTCTGCGCTCCATGTGACAATCGGAAATTAAGCGTCTGTAATTAAATGTCAACATACTTCTCTGAGCTTCGACACATTTGATGTTTTCATCATTGTATTTGGTGCCATTCAAATATTCTCCTTGTCTGTGTTATTAATTTCGAGGAAATATTCCCACAGTCCAGAACAAAGAACGCCCAAAGATACCTCCAGGGTACACGGTCGAAATGGTTTGAAAAACTGAAACACGACAGACGAGGAAAATAGTCCAACTATACTAGATACAATGGTTAAAGGTAAATATTGTTTGCCTTCAACATTCGAGGTGTTTCAAGAGAGTTGAAGAGGTAAAAAGAAGATATCTAATAATACAAAGACTCAGTCAGTACACAAATGTCCGTAATTGTAAACAAATGAGTCTGGCCTCTTCTGAGTCAAACTTTATTCCTACCTCTATTCTGAATTAAAATAATAATTGCAACTTATACATCTTATAGTTTTACATATTTATATTTGTGAAAGTTTGTGAATGTTTAAAAATATTTTAAGGGTTTTTTATATGGGAAATGGAATTCCATTTACCTCATGACTATAATGCTGAACTGGACCCTCTGTCTGCGTTTTCAGTGTAAAACAACAATATATTATCTATATTCAAGTCCTATGAGCGTGACACCATCACGTAATACGAGGTATAGAACTGAAACTATTGATGCACCTTTCGTTTGTCATTGTGTTACAGATAGATGAAAGGAAATTCTGACTTCATATTCCGACAGCAATACTTTTTTTCCAGAACAAAAAACTGGGAAGAATTTCAGGGTTTTCTATTTACGATATGACTATACAGCTAAACTCTTCATTTCATCGATAAATCATTTCCTAAATGATAAAATTTGGGGATTGGATATTACATACTTGGAGTTAACATTTATTTCTCACTCACAACGGTGAAAATCAAGGTGTTTCGTTCAATTTCAGTGTTCAGAAACTACAGGATATTTCCTTTCCATTTTTAGGAGTGGGGATTTTTTTTTAATCTAGGGGGCGAAATAGAAAGAAGGATTTTTTCTACTTTTAGGGTTCAAAATCGAAAGGAAAATTTCTTTCTCATTCAAGTGTAAAATCATGGTTGGAAACTTTTCTTCTCCTGAATTCTAGGAAGGAAAATTGGTGAATTCTTTTTTCACACTTAGGAATCAAAACAGGGTTTGGGAATGTTTAATCCTTTTTTTGGGTTTCAAATTGAAGGAAATTCCTTTTAGATTTTAAAAGATCCAAATAGAAGGGAACATCTTCTCTTCGGGGAGTTAAAACAGAGTGAAGAATTCTTTTTCCTCTGGAGTCAAAGTCGAGGGGAGCTATTTTACACTTTTTAGGATCAGTTTTGAGCCAAAACTTCCCTCGACATTCAGATGCCAGAGGCAAGGAGCCTTTTTCTCTCTCTTGGGTGTCAAAACGGAGGAGAAATCTTTTTTCTCCCTTCAGTTAAAATGAAAAAAGCTTTTGCATATCTTGATCATAAATCAGTCGGTTGTGATTTCAAATCACGCTAACATTTCTCTTGATTTTATGCATTGTTCTGGTTGATGGGTCTGGATAGAAAAACATAAGAGTTTAAATCCCTGACTACTGTCAAGGTTGTAGCTTTTTTTTAATATATCGATGAGCGAAGTCAGTTCCATATTTGGACATTGGGTTGACAATTACAAGAAATATGTCTCTGTGCTAAGACAAACATTCGGACTTTTTTTTGATAGTGAATGCTATGTTGACTTTGTAAAAAAGTAACTCACATTTCAGTTTGAATATTAGTAGCTACATTCTCTATCAGCATATCATCAATCGATGTGAAACTACTCAATAGTCTCAAAATAAAATTTTTGTTGCATCGAGTTAACGTTGAAAGATCTCATAGGTTTCAAAAAGTCCATTTCAACAGTCTCATATTGCTGTAGATTTGACAGAAATTGATAAAAAGATTTAGAAATAAGAAAATAAATATATCAAACAGTGAATGACTATCTATAACATAGATCGAACGTTATCCAGTGATCATTTTGAATCAAAACCCAATTACCATGGAATCCATGCACAAATTCAAATAGCAATGGGCTGGCAATGTTGCAAGAATGGCACACAACCGATGGAAATAGCGATTCACGGTATGGAAACAAATTTAGAAAGTATTGGCTCCACGACGCCCATGATAGAAGAGTTTGGCAAATCCTGGGAATGATCTGTGTCCAACTGCAGATGCTCGGAGACTGATGATGATTTCCTTACTAAATTGTTCCCCATCAAGTGCCGATGTATTCATCAACATTCCTTGATCATTGATATCATTGAAAGTATACCAATTCACCATCATCAGTCAAAAACACCTAAATACCTACGTAGTGTTTGACCTCGTTTGAGACATAGTATGAAAGAGAGAGGGAGAGAAATTGACGGGGAGTGAGAGGGAGAGGGTGAAGAGTGAGTAAGTTGGAGAGCATGGTTTTTTTACGAGCTGTGGTACTTGATATCAATAATTAATCAACTTCATATGCTACAAATCGTCTTCCTCGTGACTAATCCGTATTCCTGACCAGAGAAAAAATTGAAAATCTTCCCAACGAAAATTACTTTTTCATTGGCTGCATAAAACCACATGACACTTTTCCCAACATGCAGTTTATTCATTCAAGTGGAAACAAGACGTTAGTCAAATAAATATACGGAATGACCAAGTCGTTAAATCCGGATTTCTCGACGTTAACCACGATAAAGACACTAACCCCCTCAACAGGTGCCGATTGTGGTAAAGCGTTCTGAACTTTTCGTTCAGAGGCCAAAAGATAGCAGATATCTATCTGGGAAAATTATTTTTTATATACGCTGCAAAGTTATACTTGAAAGGATTTTGATGAATAAAGCAACAAAAAAAATCATTGAACTTTGAACATTGATATCCCCTTCCCTCATCATTCTGTTTGCAGATAGATAGACCGATATAAATAGATAGATGATTAGACAAATGGATAAATAGATCAATAGATGGATAGATGGATAGATAGATAGACTGGTTATGATAGCCAGCCAGTCAACCAGTCAAAATCATTGAAAAACTGAACAAACTCATTTGGATGAATTTGGTTGACGGTTTCTGATATTATCCTTGCCTTCATCGATTCAATTATTTACTGTGATAATTGTGAGTATTTTCGACGAAGTCAATTATGTTTTTTTATTCTCCAGAGTTGACTGATTTTAGTTATCTCTGCACTTTTTAACTGATCGACTTTGAAATTCTGAATAATGAAACTTTAACGTTTTCTATGTAAAGCTTCAAACGAATTATTAAACAGTTCAACGCATATTCTTCTTCTCCTTCTCAGTGTTTATTTCATGTTTGCTTAAGACGTTGCTTGAGATGGCTGAAAACATTAATTACGTGATGGTGTCACTTTCATCCTACTGACCTACAGACACTTTGGAAAATATGGGTTCCTGTCCGCACAAACAAGTCTCGACCAAAACGAACGCCTTGTGTTCTGTGCTAGCAACACCCTCAAGACAAAAAGAGAAAACATAGAGGGATTCAAATAGCTTTAGATTCAAACATCAATCACTTGGCAAAGTTTCATTCGATTCTTGCACGAGATGTTTCATCGTGTTTTCTTGCTTCGGGTGGACAGGCCGTCTCATTGCACCGAAGAGCTGCCTTTGTCAGAATGGCTTTCTAAAATTTCGCATTTGATGTGGACATACATGAAAAAGATCTGGGTTAGCCGATTAGTTTCCTCTTGGATAGCTTTTACATCCTGAAAAATTGATAAAAACGCACATACGATGAATGTTGACAAGAGAAAGAGATCACCTTTGGATGGTTCACTGAAATTTGAATTATTTGTCAAATTTATCATATCATCATTTGAAAGTTTGAAAAAAACTGTGCCAATCTTCAACACCCATAGTTAGTTCAATGTGATTGGGAAAATTAGTTTCCTTGGTAATTGGAAAAAATGTGATAGATATGAAGTTATAATTGAGAAATGTTAAGCAAAACTAGGTGGATAGATCTATTGGAGTAAAAAGTAAGATTTTAGGAATATGTAGGACGAGTTGATACACACGATGATAAAACTCAAGGATGTATCATGATAAAGTGGAAGATGGGAAATAAATGATGAGGATGACGTCATGAATAATTAATTTGAAGTTTTTGTCATTTTGTTGTTTAGTTTGTTTTTCTTCTGTCTAATACATAGTAAGCCTACTTATAATACACTAGCCAGCCAGCCCCAAATCCACGTATTTCTTCTTATTCTATTCCCAAAAAGAAGCTCCGACAAAAACTGCTCAAAATGTAGTATGTATACATTTCATTTCAGCTACACTATCATCAGCCTCATGATACAGCATGAACTGGGCACTTGTTTGTCAAAATGGATAAAAAAAAGTTTCTCACCAGGGTGAAAAATTTTTTTCCATATGAAACTTTCCTCTCTCACGACACAGTGGAAACACAGATTGAAGCCGGTGTTCCGACCTGCCCTATGTGCGAAACGGGCCCCTTCTCTCTTATTCATCATCCTTGGCGCAAAGCCAGAGATATCCTTTGTAAAATAAGATGAAGAAGAGAAAACGATTCCTTGTACAGATGAAACATTACGTTGGTACAAAAAAATTCTGGTCATTGTTGTTACAAAGTTTGATATTTGTTTCGGAATATAATATTATCTTCTATTTTCATACAATATGCCATTTTGAAGCGTGAGTCCAACCGATCTACCCAAGCCGAAGGCTTTCTCTTCACTATTCATCCGTTTTGGGAGAACTGTCCAATCAAAGATGAGTTATAATAAAAAAAACATTTTTAAACAACTTTGTCGGATGACTTCTAAATGTAACGTGATTCACAAAATCAATCAAATATCTGGCCAAGGGAACAACATCTTACGAATTACACCAAATTTAGTTGAGAAAATATAAAACAGAGATGAGAGCCTAGAAGATGAGGAGGATTGCAGACGTCCTAACGCAATCACAATGACATCCAATTGTTGGCAATCATTGAGAGCGACCCACACAAAACAACTTTAACTCTTTTCAGAGGTAGTAAACATTAACCGTTCATCACTTGTTAGACGACAAAATGTATTGAAAAATGCATTAAGATCTGCTAACTTTACATCCAATACTGGTCAACTGGCAAGGACGAAAATTCCCTCCATAACGAGGCCTAGCTACATCCTCGCTAATAAACCTGCAGAAAGTGTACGAATTAGATTCAGTAGCTCTCCCCACTCGCTTTTCTCACCAGGATTCTCTTCGACTGACAATTAATTTTCGTAGCAATCATTGCAAAAAAAATAGCAGTTCAATAATCAAACAACACGAAATGTTTTGGAAGAATTTCTTGTTTTCAGGAGCCCAGAATTCCATGCTTCTGGAATAAGTCTACCAGATAAAATGTGTAAAAGATTCTTATTCTGATCAATAACTTTTATTCTTGGATGAGATGTAAAAAACCACGATTATTTCACACAAACCTTATAGTTTCTTTCACTGCAATTATTTTCGTATGCGACTCGTGTTCAAGTACGTAAAATGCTATTCTACGTCAGAAAGTTGCTAGTCACCAGTCAATATGGTGAACCATCTTGTCTTGAATGCTATGGTGGAGACGGTCAAAAATAGCTTTTATATAGGAATAAAGAGTAGAAGACTAAAAGTGGTCTAATTCGGGACATTTATATCTAATGTCGACGTTCATTATCGTCTCGGGTCCCAACAGTTGACATAATTCTTACCTGATTATTTTTATAGAAGAACAATTTTGGGTAACAATCTATTGTTCTCATTTCGCTTGTTTGATATGCACATATATATATATATATATATATATATATATATATATATATATATATATATATATATATATATATATATATATATACATATACATATATATATATATATATATATATATATATATATATATATATATATATATATATATATATATATATATATATATATATATATATTGTAATAGCCACAGCATCCAACAGCCTCCTTCTAAGTATGGTTCATTTCTTTTATTCCTTTTGAAGGTAAAACTGTGACTATTTCTTTCTGAATTCATTTAGATTTTATTCATTCTTTATCTCTTTTTTTTACTCTATTGATCCTTAAAAATTGACTGACAATAATCTGACCCGACAAATTCTATATTAGAAGCACTGGAAGGAATTTTGGACATTTTTTCAGAAACTGTATATATACGAAATAAATATATCAGATTCCAGAACATATTATCAACTAGAATTAAAGTTTTATTTTGACTTAACTTTTAATATACTTTTCAAAGATTGGATTGATTTTTGGTTATCATAGATTTTATTTGGGAAGGTGTTTCAGGAAGAATTAGATTTTGTAGTGAAAATGTATTTTTTTTTCTTTTGGTAATTAGAAAGGACTATTTACTTCTGTGAGTTTTACACTTTCCTGAAAGGCAGAATGCAGTGCTCCTGTTTCATTTTTATCCCTCTGCTACGCACATTTATGAAGGGTTAATGTTTGATGTCTGAATTGGAGCATTTATGTAATTGATTTACTTGAAATAGGCTTTTTAGCTGTGAGTGATTTGCATCGATTCTGTTTTGGCTGAAATGAAGCTGAAAAGCAATTGATACTTCAATTTGAAGAGACTTATGACAGAATTAATTCTTTTTTCAAAAAATATTTTTTTTTTGAATGTGGCTATCTTTTTACTCATGCTGTTCGAGGTACTCGCTTGTTTACGGAGAAGTATTTCTCCAGCATCATCAGAGGTCATTATTTATTGTTTATGGCTGTGTCCTTCTGTATTGATGCTGAGAGATGGAGTCCATATCTCCTTATCGGGGCATTTTGAGCAAAGGACGTCAATATCAATAAGATTGTTCAGGATTCTGTAGACTTTCCATAAGTCAACACTTGTTGTTCTGTATTCAAGGGTCTACAGATCAAGTTATTTTAATCATTAAATTGAGATATACATGCAAATCTCGTTTGGTTTCCTCTACTCTTTGTTTGGCATCTGCTTTGTATCTCATGCAAAGAGACCATATGCAAAAACTCCTGTGATTTCTGTTACGGTGCCTAATTTTTTTAATGAACAATTGATACTGTCCTGTATCACGCTCTGCTACCTAAATATCATCATATTCTATCTGATAATTGTTTTCTGAGAACACAAGCCATTTCTCTTAGATTGATCCTCTGAAATTTCCGACTATCTATCTCAAGATCCTTGGATCACCTATTTGCAAGTACCGCCCACCAGAATAGCAATGCTTCACTTACGAAATTAGAATGATATTACCGTCAAAACAACTTGTGTAAGGGAAAATACATATGATGGCATATCTGTTATTTAGGGATAAAAAAATGAAAGTCATATAGCTATATTTAAATTTGTATGAACGGTTGGTCTCCTGTAGTCAAATAGTTGAAACAGATGTTCTCGACAGGCGGTTCATATTAAACGTATGAAGTGGCTCGTTAATACGCTACGCTCAACTTATACCAAACTTGGTCTTCTTGTTCAGAACGATTAATACTGTTCTGTTCCACGCTTAACAGCACAGAGATAATTATCTTTTCGCTGATCGGTGAGCACAAGCCAATTCTTCAGTGACATTAATTCTCTGACATTTCCGACTATTTACCTTATGGTCGTTAAATCACCCGTTGGTAAATAATGCTCACTCGAATGCGTGATTAATTCATCGCAGCTTCTGCCCATAAGCATCGTAGGGTTAAATGCCTCTTCCCCATGTTTGAATACAACACTCACTCTCTTTCTACGAGGCTGGTACAAAAGGTGTTGCAACTTTTGTTTCGAAGAACTTTGATGCTTTTTTTGGAATAAAGTATTTTTGCCTATGCTCATAGTATATACAATGATTAAGTGTGTATTTCATTTAATCTGAAAGTTAACTCTTCACTATTCCTTATGATTTATTTGAGGATGTCAAATCCAAGTCTGTTGTATGAGTTTGAATGGAACACAAATTGTCAGGAACTGCTCGTAATATCAACAAAGTACAGTTCAATACACGTACCAACCAATTTTCGAAACGGAGACGATATCCTTGATACGGTTGACGTCGTTATTTGATTGATTACATCCAACCGAGGTTCATTGTTGGGGCGGACCCAGAGATAAACTCAGAGGGTTGCAGAAGAACTGAATATTTACTATTCACAGGTTGTACGACACTCACATCAATTTTGAAAAGCAAAAGAAAGCCTGCCTGTCACACGAATGACTCAGCAAGCATTGATCAAATTAAGATGCAAAAGGTAACTAAATGGAGCATTTCTCTCAGAAAAAAACAGACAACAGCTCAAAAAGCTTTCCAAAATACTATCTGTTGTAAATTCCCAGAATTCTACGTTACCGAAATAAACAGACTTGTTTTAAGTTCGATAAAAGGTGTATATTCTGAAGGTTTCTATTTCCAAGATGCTGTACTGTGTATCCCAAGCAATGAATACGTAATGTTTTCGGCCATTTTCAGAAGGGATTGCTATGGCTCTGGAAGCAGATCATAAGATAAAATATATCCATTATTTCAATCGACTCAAGTGAATAAATGAACCTTTCCAATTGCTATTATTGCTGAAGTGTACAAAACTGGAATCAAAACCAACGATCTAGGAAGTTTCTTTTAGTTTCAAGTCGGTTTTCACTCCGATCAAGTCATTACGTTTGATGATATCCCCGCTTCTACTAAATTGTTAGTAAAACATTAGACAGTTTTCTTCTCTTTTAATGAAAACTACAACGAATACTAACTAGGAAAATCTTTTCCCGATGGAATCTTTAGTGAATATTAGGTCTGCAGTTAAATATTTGAAGGTTAACGTCGTTGGCTTGAATGAAAACCTGAATCAAAAAATGAAGAGATCATAACGCATACTTTCTTACACTTTTTTTTCCTCGCTTAAATTTTCAAGGAAAACCATTTGAGGGAGATATTCAACTTTATGTTGAGATGCAAGAGTTGGATACTAGTCATCAATCAATGTCAGGTCCTCTCTTCTTGAGGTTATCTAGATTTGGACAACCAATTCAAAGATGAAGATAAGCATCTAAAATGTAGGTAATCTCATTAGATGTTTGACTTGTGGAGGTGTGATGCAAATATGTTCATTTTTGGTTAATGCTTTTTACCTTAAAAGTATATTGATGGGGTAAAACTGAACCAAAACTCGATTATTTCAACCTGATTCAAGTATCATTCGCATGTACTGATTTGGTTTCAGCATTTTATTACTCCAAACGTAAGTCTTTATGTACAAACTATTAAAAATCCTTTAGAAACTTTAGGAAACTGGTTCATGAATTATCCGTATAATGTCTGTTCAGAATCATCTATATATATATTCATCTATCTATCTACAAACGATGTATCGATCTTAATTCTAATTCCTCCACCAACATCACACCAAAGTGATGGTTTGTAAGATGTACGAATTAGATCTCTTGATTCGATTTGACGTTTTGGTAGTTAGTAAGTGACCTTTCTGAAAAAGTTAGTCATGAACGAACGAAACGTCAACTTGAATAAATGAATTTCATCTGTACACGATATGACTTTCTGAACTGCATTTGTTTCTTTCTACCTACCTATCTATCTATCTATCTATCTATCTATCTCGAAAACACCTTGTACATTTTTTCCTATGTGCCTGTCATCAATAGTTTTGAGTGTCTGCAAATATACCCAATCACATCTAAATATTTTTGACATTCCAACTGGAAAAATTAGAATTCCTCTGAACAAATTCTCAGTGATGGTGTCAAACATATGTGACAATACAAGGTTGGTATTTTAGAGTTGTTGGAAGTAATTCCATCGAAGGACCAACGTTGGCAATCATATTTCGACACAGAGTGAACGTTCTTCGTGATTGCTTCTGCAACTAATCAACTTTGGTGCCAGTCTTTTGGCTAATCGATACTTTCTCCCAAACTATGACAGAAAAGTTGTCAAGTCTCATTCTCTTTGCAGTAATATCTTTGGAAATATAATTATCATTTTTCCCGTGGTTAACAATCTCATATGGTTAGGTCGATTAGCTCAGAAAATTTAATCATTATGAGTTGCCAGCAAATGAGGCTACGTATCAGAATAAGTCATGGTTTGTGGATAACTATATGTACGGCGAACCCTCTCTGTAATGAGCTAATTCGGGGAAGGGTTGATGTTAGAGCAGAAATAACGTTACACCCGATGGCAGTACCGCGAACAGTAAATAAGCATAATTTTGGTATATTTCAGGAATTAACAAACATTGTTCACTACATTCTAAGACAAAACGGTTGCTTCTTGTGCTGTTTTCAGTTCACTGTACAATGTTTATTAAAAAATCATAATTAAAAAAGTTACTGTAATTATTCAAGTCTTGTGGTTTAGCCTCTTGCGACATTTATCTTAAAATCAAAGCGCAGTTTCCGTTTTTTTTTTCAATTTTAACCGTCACTATTATTATTATTATTATTATTATTATTATTATTATTATTATTATTATTATTATTATTATTTGCAATCTCACACCGTTTGCCTGGTGGTAACCGCTGGAGTTTGAGTGATAGCAAGTCTCCTCAAGTCTCCAGCCCTCCTCTCCTAGTTATCATAGGCCACAGTAATACTGCAGTTTACAGTTTCACACCGGTTGCTCAGTGGTCATTGCTGAAGGCTGAGTGATAATAAGTCTCCTCAGGTCTTCAGCCAGCATTTCTTCTCTCTTTCGACTACCATGCCAGTGCTGTGGTTTACGTTTCCGCTTTCATTTCCATTCCTCTGTTATAGGTCACAGTTAACATTTAACGTTGCAGTCTTTACATTTCTAACAATTCCCTTTAGTATCCGTGCAGTTCCTTGCAGTACTGTTGTCTGTACAGTTTCAATCCTTACCCTAATCCCGATATCCTCCAGTTTTACCCTCAGTGAGTTTTGGGACAGTTCCCAGTGCGCCTACTATGACTTGAACTACCCTGGCTTTCATTATATCTATTATTATTATTCGGACTATCTTCATCTTGGTTGTTTTTCATACAATGTTTCAGCCGTTGTACTCTACGGCCTTCATCAGGTATAATCTGATAGGTGTGGGGAAGTAACGAACCAAACCATATATCTAACCAACGGGGGTATATTGACCGCACTCCCCACTTAGCAGTAGTAGTATTTTCGAATTATTATTATTATTATTTTGGAATCTCACACCAGTTGCCTGGTGGTAACCGCTGGAGTTTGAGTGACAGCAAGTCTCCTCAAGTCTCCAGCCCTCCTCTCCTAGTACTTGTAGGTCGCAATAATTCTGCGATTTACAGTTTCACACTGGTTGCCCAGTGGTTATCGCTGAAGGCTGAGTGACAATAAGTTCCCTCAGGTCTTCAGCTAACGTCTCCTCTCTCTTTTGCATATCGTGACAAAGCTACAATTCGTTGCAGTACTTATATCTTCAGCACCTTCCTCAGTATCCGTGCAGTTCCAAATAGTGCCGTGGTCTGTACGGTCTCTATCCTTCCCCTCATCCCGATCTCCTCCAGTCTCACCCTCAGCGTTTTGGGGACAGTTCCTAGTGCTCCCACTATGACCGGTACTACCCTGGTTTTCATGTTCCACATCTTCCTCAACTCTCTTGCTAAGTCCTGGTATTTTTCCCTTTTTTCACCCTCCTTCTTTTTTACTCTATGGTCTGCTGGCACAGTAACGTCTACTATTTGGCAGGCCTTCCTTTTTTTGTCTACTATTACTAGGTCTGGTCTTCTTGCCTGGATGAGGTGGCCGGTTTGGATGTCAAAGTCCCAGAGTAGTTTGTGGTTGCCATTCTCCAAAACTGCCTCTGGCTTGTGCTGATACCCCTTTTCCACATGGTTGAATCCCATTTGTTAGCCTAGTTCCCAGTGTATCATCGTTGCTACTCTATCGTGTCTATGCTTATACTCCTTCTGGGCGAGTTGGCTATTATTATTATTATTATTATTATTATTATTATTATTATTATTATTATTATTATTATTTGAAATCTTAAGCCAGTTGCCTGGTGGTAACCGCTGGAGTTTGAGTGACAGCAAGTCCCCTCAAGTCTCCAGCCCTTCTCTTCTAGTTATCATAGGCCACAGTAATACTTCGGTTTACAGTTTCACACCGGTTGCCCAGTGGTCATTGCTGAAGGCTGAGTGATAATAAGTCTCCTCAGGTTTTCAGCCAGCATTTCTTCTCTCTTTCGACTACCATGCCAGTGCTGTGGTTTGCGTTTCCGCTTTCATTTCCATTCCTCTGTTAGGTCATTGTTAACATTTAACGTTGCAGTCTTTACATTTCTAACACTTCCCTTAGTATCCGTGCAGTTCATAGCAGTGCTGTTTTCTGTACAGTTTCAACCCTTCCCCTAATCCTGATATCCTCCAGTTTTACCCTCAGTGAGTTTTGTGACAGTTCCCAGTGCGCCTACTATGACTTGAACTACCCTGGCTTTCATTATATCTATTATTATTTGGACTTTCTTCATCTTGGTTGTTTTTCATACATTGTTTTGGCCGTTGTACTCTACGGCCTTCACCAGGTATAATCTGATAGATGTGGGGAAGTAACGAACCAAACCCTATATTTAACCAACGGCGGTATATTGACCGCACTCACCTCTTAGCAGTAGTAGTATTTTCGAATTATTATTATTATTATTATTATTATTATTATTATTATTATTATTATTATTATTATTATTATTATTATTATTATCAATAGTTGTTTTCGTAAATTTGATTCGATTCAATCTTAATTTATTTCCCATTGACAAGTACAGGGTTATATTATGGTTGTATTTCAATTATTTTCTTGAATTTGATAAAACAATAATTTACGTACGGAACGCACAATAATTCAATTACCCAAATCCAAATTATTCAATAATTTATTCTGTAATAATCATTGAGTTAATAAGAGGTATTGCGATTATATGATTTAATGAAATCAAACTATACAATTTTTTCACAGTGTGAATTATGAGTTGGATAAATAGTAGAATTTAAAACTGGAGAACTAACTTACATGGTTCCAAGGGGAGACAATGAATAAAATCCATAACAAATTTTGTTCAGGTCAATTGAAATGATATTTCTATTAAATTGAAATCCGCAAAAAAAACGATTGAAATAAAAACACGATAATGTGTGCACTTAAAAAAAAGCAATACTATATTTTGCAGAAACGAAGAGAACTTATGATAAACTTTATTTCATATATCAAGGCTGCAAAACATGGGGCAAAGGAACTTGAATAATTATATGTCCATTACGGTCCATGTGTTTACTGCATTCATCAAACTTCGTTTGTTAAATCCGAAGTCAGTTCGGATGGGCCTACGTTATAGCACAGTTATTCTCTATATGAGAATCAGGATGATGGATTCGATAAATTTTGTTATTAGTATTTTATTCACTATTTATGATTCGTGTTGTTTGTATTATTATATGCAATCCAGCTTCCAAATTTTACCCAACATTGATTTCTATGACTGCCCAATTTCCTATAGTTGTTTATCTAATTTACATTGTCTAGCCAAATGATATATTAACCATGTAATGACAGGAGAACGATCAAAATATAGTTTCGATATAATATAACACAATTTTGAATATATATATAGAAAATATATATATATATATATATATATATATACATATATATATATATATATATATATATATATATATATATATATATATATATATATATATATATATATATATATATATATATCCTTCTGTGTCTGTGGTGAACTTGCGTATATAAAAGGGTTAATGGTTCAAATAGAAGACAAAGATTATCCAGCTTTTTCAAAAAGCAAATATTTTCCTGCAGTTCTGCGCCTTTTGACCGATTTTTCTCAGTCTCAATAGAGCTCTGTTCACATCTTTGCCTGTATTTTGTGCTCACAGGAATTGCCATTGAAAGACTACATGGCAGGTGACGAGACGAATACAGTCGAGGCCGTTGAAGAAATTGGCTGATTCCTGTTTTTTTTATTCCTGTATTTAAATTGCTTTTTAGCGAAACACCCTCAAGAGAACTCAACTTATGACAAGCCAATTCCTGATGCTTCTAGTCTGTGAACCCACATTTTGCATTCTTTCCCTCACATCCGACACATCCTGATAGATTAAAGATATTATTGGTTTAGAGGAAACGAAAGTGGCAGGTGCTATCGATAGGAGCAACTGGAATCGGTTGCTTTGGAAAATTCCCTCGATGGCACAAAAGATATTAACCGGATATTAAAAAAAAGGATAACAATATTTCTTATATATTTATGAATTTTGGTCACTTTGAATAAAACCGGCCATTTTTTCTTTTTCTTTTTTTAGCATTTTTCATTCTTTTAAAAATTTTATTCGATTTGAAGGCCTGACATCAATTTTCGATAAAAATTACATTTTTGCCCCACTTTCCTTGCCAATAAGAGGATGAAAGCGTTCTTTCCTGTGTTTATCTATACTACTTACCTCCATGTCGACGTCACCGTCCTTCGTAGGTCACTGAGAGAAATTATAGGTCACAGGAAACAAAGATGATGGTAGAAGGAATACAAATCGACGAGGGGTTGGTAAAGAGCATCAGAAGTCAAGGGGTTGGTGGGGTTGTGTGCAGTCAATAGATTGTAATGGCAATAACAAGCAGAGGGGTGATAAGGGGCACTACATGGGTATGTAATGTATCATTTCTTCACCGATTCAACAGGGCCGGGTTGCTGATGGAATTTATCCTCTAGAAGGATTCAATATTCCAAAAACGTCTTGGAAGCACAAATGTCTGCTCTTGATGACTGGACGATCTATCCCACACAAACTTTGAAATCTTTGTAAAATGATACTCTATTGTAAAATGATAATGTCCTCTGAGTTAGGGATATGGTCAAAATAAATGGACATAGCTCGGACAATAGAACTCTTTATGTTCAGGTCACACTAATGCCCTTTACGGACGTGATAGCAGGGGAAATCGGACTCTTCAGTCTAAAAAACACAACAATTTGAGGAAAGTGTGTTCAAAGTCTAATCAAGGATGAATAGGAAACTTTGAATGATTTGGCTGAAACATGGAACTCAACTAGGAAACCGACCTTTAAACTGATAACCATGCTCATCTTCACATCAAAAAACCATTAGACATCGCAATGTATCAGCGAAAAAAAAAAACCTTAAAGAGAACAGGAGTCTGAGAAATCATTCATTTGAAAATCCAAAAGACAATGGGCTGGTCATGTTGCAAGGATGGCAGACAACCAATGGACATCAAAATGCAAAGTACTGATCCCAAGAGGACACATGCGAAACTAAGACCAGAATGCGTTAGAATGATTAACTACGTATGTTCAGAAAGTATTGGCCCCGCAACACCCATTATGAAAAAGTCTGGCCAATCCTGGAAAAGGTCTGTATCCAAAGACAAACAATAAAAGACTGATAATGATGATGATGATGAATCTTATTTCTGATGTGATTCTAGATCTAATAGCAATGAATCCTCCCCGACGGAACCTATATAAATGAGGCCTATGAAACTGAGTAAGTCCGAAATTATGACTGTATGAAATACTGAAAGAATGCAAGATAAAAAAAGGCAATGAACATCATCAGTTGTTAGCAATGGCCAAACAGGAGAGGAGGAAAGAAAATGTGAAAAAACATACATTCAAATGATGTTGGAGGTACGAACCACGTCATTGCTGAAATTGATGAGAGGTATTAGATCAAATGAGAGTTGGGCTGAAAACCTGAAAAGACTGCTGTTCCTGACCCTTCATAGATAACCCCCTGAGCAGCTGGTGTAAGACAGTAAACCATATTACTGTTGCAGACTATGAAAGTGTGGAGAGTAAGGCCTGATATTCGTGGAGATTTGCTGTCACTCAATATTGAACGGTAACTACCAGGTAACAAGTTTGAAATTGCTGCTGCTGCTGCTGCTGATAATAATAATAATAATAATAATAATAATAATAATAATAATAATAATAATATTGAAACATACTCTTAGGAAAGTAGCCAACTGGAAAGCACCGGGTCCCGACGGGATCCATGGGTATTGGTTCAAAAAATTTACCACGTTACACGGCAGACTCACTCACCTACTCCAAAATTGTCTGAATGAAGGCAAAGCACCTGAATGGATGACTAAAGGCAGAACCACCCTCATCCAAAAAGACCCGGGAAAGGGGAACATAGCAAGCAACTATAGACCAATCACTTGCCTACCACTTATGTGGAAAATCCTGACCGGGCAAATAGCAGAGAGAATATACATGTCAATGGATAGAAGGGGGCTACTACCAGAAGAACAGAAAGGGTGTAGGATAGGAACCAAAGGGGCAAACGATTTACTCTACATAGACCAGATGATCTTAAAAGAAGTAAGGAAAAGGAGAAAGAATATCGCAATGGGATGGATAGATTACAAAAAGGCATACGATATGATTCCACATAGCTGGATACTCGAATGCCTTAGAATGTTCAAAATTAGCGAACCGGTGGTTAAATTCATCGGTAATTCAATGGAAGACTGGAAAGTAGATTTGACAGCCGCAGGGGACAAACTAGCCGAGGTAGGGATAAAAAGGGGGATCTTCCAAGGGGACTCGTTGTCCCCACTATTATTTGTTCTAACAATGATACCGCTTAACAGAATCCTGAAAAACAGCAAAGGATACCACTTCTCTAAAACAAAAGGAAAGGTCAATCACTTAATGTACATGGACGATATTAAATTGTTTGCGAAAAACAGGGGAGAGCTTGAGACTCTGTTCAACGAAGTAAGGGAATATAGTGAGGACATAGGAATGGAGTTTGGGATAGAAAAATGCGCAATCATGGTAATGCACAAAGGAAGGCTTTCAATGACTGAGGGAATTGAACTTCCGGACAACAACAAGATTAGGGCATTGACTGCACAAGACCGATACAAGTACCTAGGTGTCCTTGAATGTGACACGATAAAACGGGAAGAGATGAAGGAGAAAATTAAGAGGGAATACCTTAGAAGGATAAGGAAAATATTAGAAACCAAATTAAATAGCAGAAATCTAATAAAAGGAATGAACACCTGGGCTGTGTCAGTAGTTAGGTATACAGGACCATTCCTAGGATGGACAAAGGAAGAGCTCCAATCAATGGATAGGCGAACAAGGAAACTTATGACGATGCATAAAGCATTACACCCTAGGGATGATACAGATAGACTATACGTTAAGAGAAAAGAAGGTGGTAGGGGGCTCATCAGCATAGAAGATTGTGTCCAGAGAGCTAAAGTAGTCCTAGATAAATATGTGCAAACAAATAGTGAAGAAATCATAAAGAGCGCGAGGGATAGTGCAACAAACAAAGTAGAAAGCAATGGAACGGTACAGCAAACTAGAAAAGAAAAGTGGGAAGGAAAAAAATTGTACGGCGAGTTTAAAAGACAGATAAAAGATATAGCAGACGAGAAATCATGGACGTGGTTACGAAAGGGAAACCTTAAGAGAGAAACAGAATCGCTCATCATGGCAGCCCAAAACAAAAGCATAAGGACAAACTACATAAAAGCTAAAATCGACAGAACACAGGCAAACAGCAAATGCCGCATGTGCGGTGAAAGAGATGAGACAGTAAACCACATAACTAGTGAATGTAGTCAACTCGCCCAGAAGGAGTATAAGCATAGACACGATAGAGTAGCAACGATGATACACTGGGAACTAAGTAAACAAATGGGATTCAACCATGGGGAAAAGTGGTATCAGCACAAGCCAGAGGCAGTTTTGGAGAATGACAACCACAAACTACTGTGGGACTTTGACATCCAAACTGACCACCTCATCCAGGCAAGAAGGCCGGACTTAGTAATAGTAGACAAAAAAAGGAAGGCCTGCCAAATAGTAGACGTGGCTGTGCCTGCAGACCATAGAGTAAAAAAGAAGGAGGCTGAAAAAAGGGAAAAATACCAGGACCTAGCAAGGGAGTTAAAGAAAATGTGGAACATGAAAACCAGGGTAGTACCGGTCATAGTGGGAGCACTAGGAACTGTCCCCAAAACGCTGAGGGAGAGACTGGAGGAGATCGGGATTAGGGGGAGGATAGAGACCGTACAGACCACAGCACTACTGGGAACTGCACGGGTACTGAGGAAGGTGCTAGAGATATAAGTACTGCAACGAATTGTAGCTCTGTCATGATATGCAAAAGAGGGAGGAGACGTTAGCTGAAGACCTGAGGAGACTTATTGTCACTCAGCCCTCAGCGATAACCACTGGGCAACCGGTGTGAAACTGTAAATCGCAGAATTACTGCGACCTGCTAGTACTAGGAGAGGAGGGCTGGAGACTTGAGGAGACTTGCTGTCACTCAAACTCCAGCGGTTACCACCAGGCAACTGGTGTGAGATTCCAAATAATAATAATAATAATAATAATAATAATAATAATAATAATAATACAAAAAGTAGAAAACGATTGAGTAGCACTGCAAGGAAAAAGATGGACAGAAGAACCAATACGGAGAATTCAAAAGACATATACAGGATGTTGCGGACAAGAAATCATGAACATGGCTACGAAAAAGGAAATCTGAAGAGAAGCAGAATCCCCCATCTTGGCAGCCGAAAAAATGTATCAGGACAAACTATATCACAGAAAAATCGACATAAACCAGACAAACAGCAAGTGCCTTCAATGAGGGGAAAGAGACTAGACCGTAAACCACATCACCAATGAATGCAATCAACTAGACCAGAAGGATTATAAATAGTGACACGATAGAATAGCAACATAGATACATGGGGAACTGAATGAAAGAGCTGGATTTAACAATGCAGGAAAGAGGTATCTGAATGAACCAGGGACAGCCGTGGAAAGTAGAAATCACAAATAACCTAGGGACTCAAACATCTAAACTGATCATCCCATCGAAGCCAGAGAAGTAGACCAAGTACTCGTTGAAAAGAGTGAGAGAACCTGCCAAAATATACACATGGCCATTCTGCTGACCATAAAGTGAACAGGGGAGAGAGTGCGAAGTAAGGTAAAATACCAGGATCTGGCAAGGAGGCTGGAGATAATGTGGGATGCGGAAGTCAGGGCTGCACCAGTGATGGTGAGTGTATTCAGAACCTGTACAAAAGGCACTGAAAGTGAGATTAGAAGAAGTAAGGATGGAAAAAAATTGAGACGATATAAACCAAAATTGTGTTAGAGGTACGAACTACAGTGCAGTTGCGATTGGTATAGGAAATATGAAAGAAGGGCTGAATACCTGAAGAGATGAGGAGACTTACTGTCACACAGCCCCTAGACATAAGAAAACTTGCTTCCAATGAACATTTAGCTGTGACCACAAGGCAACTGATGTGAAATTTAAATGATAATCACAATAGAAAGATTAAAACACTGACCACATAAGACTAATAAAAATACCTCAGAGGTTCCAGAGTATGCCACAATAAAACAGGAAGATTGAAGGAGAAAAAAAGAGAATACTTTTTGAAGATGAAGAAAACAGCAGGAGACTTACGCACGGGATGAACACATGGACCGTATTGGTAATAAGATACACAGGACCATCTTTTAAATGGACAAAAGAAGAACTCCAGTCTATATACCAAAAAACAGGGGAGCTTAAACAATGCACAAAACCTTACATCCAAGAGATGACGCAGATAACCTGGACATGAAGAGAAAGAAGGAGGTAGAGGGCTCATCAGCATAGAGAACTATGTCAAGAGAAATAAAGCAGGTATGTAAAAGTGAGTGCAACGAACAACAAAAAACTTGAAATCAATCGAACAGCACAGCAAACGAGGAAACAAAATGGGAATAGAAAAAAAAAACTATAAGGAGAATTCAAAAGACGGATACAGGATGTTGTAGACGGGAGATCATGGACATGGCTACGGGAAGGAAACCTGAAGAGAAGAACAGAACCACTCATCACGGCAGCTCAAATAAATAATAACTTATATCATGAACAAATCAACTGAACACAGACAAGCAGCAAGTGCCGCCTACATGGCTTACAGAGAGGAGACCGTAAACCACGTAACTAGTGAATGTAGTCAACTAGACCAGGAGAAGTATAAACACAGACACGATAGACTAGTAACAGTGATACACTGGGAACTGAGTAAAAGATAGGATTTAACCTTGTAGAAAAGTGATAACTGCACGAATTGGAGATTGCCGCGGATGATGGGAACCACAAATCAATTTTGGACTTTGACTTCGAAACCAACCACCTCATTGGTAATCGTAGACATGAAGAGGAAAACCTTTCAAATGATATAAGTGGCCGTACCTGCAGTCAATAAAGAAAAGAGGAAAGAGGGTGAAACACTGGAAAAAAACCAGGCTCTGGCAAAAGAACTGTACAAGGTGTGGAAGATGAAAATCAGGATAGTACCAGTACTAATAGGTGCGCTCAGAACTGTATCAAAGACACTAATGGCAAAATTGGAGGAATTTGAATAAAAGGAAGGATTGATACTATCTAAACCACAGCAGAGCTAAGAGCTGCATGAATACTGAGGAAAGTGCTAGTAATATGAGATGTGCGACCCCAGCATTTAGTAGTGGCGTAGCAAAGGAGAAGGGAGATACAACACCCAAATGGTTGTGGAGGTACAAACCACAGTGCCGCTATTGTAGGTGAAGGAGAGGTGAGGTGAGTTGGGAGGAGACTTACTGTCACTAAGCCTTCAGCGGTAAAAACCGGGCAACTGTTGTGAAACTGTAAATCAGAGTATCATTTTGGGACTATAAAAGTGCGAAAAAGAGGGCAAGATACCTGAAGAGACTTACTGTCACTCAACCTCGAACGGTAACGATCAGGCAACCAATGTGAAATCGCTAATAAAAATAACAACAACAACAACAACAACAACAACAACAATAATAATAATAATAATAATAATAATAATGATAATAATAATAATAATAATAATGATAATTATAACAATAATAATAAGAAATAAAAAAATATTATGGAATGTAAGCTCTAGAATAAAATCTATATCCTTGGAATTCGATAACGATAAATGATATCTTATGATATCATGAGTGCGCAGATTTTACAAGTATGTATAGTCACCAATAGTCATTAGGACAGTGAAATTTTGAATGGATGTCCTCGATTGAATTTTCCATAAAGTACAGTTTAGTACGTATTGTCAACATGATTCCTAGCTTTAAAAAAATCTTAAAATGGAAGAGTTGACTTACAACACAAAATCTGAGAAATGTTGTCGATTCCAATCCAATGTTGTCTGGCATCCTTGACTTGAAGTGGATCCGTGAACAAAATGGTAATAATGTCATGAAAACTCACCCGTTCAACTTAAATTCTAAAGAATCAAAATATTTCCAGTCCATGATCCCTTTGAAATCGAATAAGCCGAAATGTATCCGATTTCTAATCGTTGAAAGGAAGTAACCCCTTGCAGATTCGAGGACTTGCTTGGGACTCATTAGAAAAGTTACATGTATGACATACGCCAGGAAAAACACTCTTCGTTAAGAGAAGATAATTATATTTCGAAAAATGCTCTAACAAACCCAACTTGCATCCCTATAAATAAACAGTGAGCACTGGCTATGAAAGAAGAAGAGGAAGAAGAAGAAGAAGAAGAAGAAGAAGAAGAAGAAGAAGAAGAAGAAGAAGAAGAAGAAGAAGAAGTAGAAAAAGAAGAAGAAGAATGAAAAGAAGAAATAGAAAAAGGAGAAGAAGAAGGAGAGGAAGAAAGAGAAGAAGGAAATCCAATTTAGATTGAGCCGTGAAGTTTGAAGAAAGATTAACTTGAAAAATCTATTTAAAATTCCATTGAACTGCTCACTGTTGACATACACACTCGAAAGTCAAATCAAATCAAACCGACTGCGATTTCATAAATCCATCCAACTATTCAATATTCTTATTGCTTCAGAGGTTACCTAGCTTCTGAGTATAGTTGATGCTGATCACATCCACTGCAAATATATCTGGTTATTGTTATTTGAGAAACACAACACATCGAACCCATGCCAGCGGTTTGTTTTAGAACTGAAAATACACAACGTGGACTGAGGAGGCATTGGAAGCAATCGCTGACAAAGGAAAGTGGCCATTTAAAGACTTGAAAAATATACATTTCACCGATCCAGTTATGATTTCAATTATTTAAAATTATAATGTGAGTCACATGAAAATAAAAGATTATACAATTGATTTTGAATATTGAAAACCTCCTTAAACAGTGTTCAATACCGGATGGTCTACTGCATCGTTTATAACTAATGTCAGTGGGTACTGGTGTAACATAATTATGAGAAACAAAGTCATCCAAATTCCAATTATTTCAAACACAGTTTCTATATTCATATACATAATCATGTGTCTTAAACGGAAAATGATCATTTACCAAAGGTTCTGAACAGAATATTTAAGGGTCGATCTGTCAGAGGAGCATCACATACAAGATACAGGGACAATGCAAAAATGTATCAGCCTGCTGTGACATTGATTACTGCTGATGGATAAAAGAAGCTTCCCTTCTGTGAACCTGCAGAACCAGTGTTGAGGAATAGAAACCGTGTCTTTGTCATCGAAATTTATTTTTTTCAAACCATCTTCTGGAGCGGCTGTTTTATTATATGTTTTGTAGATTGTATTGGTGACTTTAGTCAACAGCTAACCTACACCGGAAGTTTCAATGCCGTCAGAGGTATATGTTCACAAAGCGAGAACCAATAAACTAGGAAATATCAAACAAATTTATAAAACAGGAAAGAAAAAAAGATAGGAAGTCCACTAATAATTTTGTTGTTGCCAAGTTATATCAGTTATGACGGATGTTTTTGTTCGGAATCAGTGATTGAATGAGATTATCCAAATTGAGATAAATGGTGAGGTTTCTCTCCCACTGGGTTCACATCTGCATCGCTGCTGGTTGAATGACTTGAAATGGTGACCAATGGGAGTCCTTGTCAATTTTCATCCACATGAATGCATAGGTTATGGCTCCTCAAAAGCCTCAAACAAATCATCACTGATGACCAATTTGGCTTGAAATTATATAAAATCCCAACCAGCATAATATCGAATGATGATTACGAGTTATATTAGTACCATGGATCTACCACATATTTTACAAGTACAAAAATGCACAGATTACTACATGGGTACAATTTGGCATGAGGCTATATCAGCCAAAACGTTGTCTTAGGAACAACAAAGATTATGATAAATACAACAAAAGAAAAATGCTTTAGCGAAGTGAGAATTTCGTTGAACGATCCCACGGTCAAGACTGATTTTCAATACTACAAAAAAATCTGATCAGTGTTAAAATCAATCAAGTGTCCATTATTTGATTCTTTCTAACACATTTAATTTTGATTCTGGTGAATTCATCCCGCAATATACACCGCTACTAAAATGGTTTCAGAGTTTGAGAAAAAATCTCACCAGTAACGTTAATAAAAAATGAAGGTTTCCGAACAGGACACTGGGGAAAAATTTCGTCCTTGCATTATCATTTCCCCAGCACACGAATGAGTCCAATACATAGCTTGTAAAATCATCAATCCCCAGATGTGAGTGGAAATCTACCAATCCAGTAAATTAGGAGATACTAAACATTTTATATCTTGAACATATTGCATTTACTCGAACGTTGTGCTATTGTCAAGGCGTTGGAAAATCTCTGAAAGAAAATAAAAATAAAAGAAAAACAGTTTTTTCATGGACTTTCAATTTATATCCAGGAAAGAGGAGTGTAAATAATGGTAAATGATTAATTTGATGCGTTATTCCCGACCTTACAGGAAAGCCTTTTGCAAAATGGTTCCACACATTAATCCTCAAGGGGACATTTTTCATTGAGTACCGGTCTGGTTTAATTAACGATGCGACAAAGGCAATTAATTAAGAGACAGACTTTACTGGAAGTAGTTTTAATCAATAGTTGTTGTTTTTCTCTTACGTAAGTACAAATATTTTTTCCTTTGGAGAATTATATAGCATTCGTGATGCAGAAATCTCATGACATGGATAAAATCATATACTCCGACGCAACCATTCATTCTATCTTCATTTTCGTGCAATCAAATCTCTTCATGTGCTTACTGAGTGGTTCATCCGTCAGAATAGTAGTAGTAAATAACAGTGTGAGAAATAAAAGCTTGAAAAGACGTGTTATATCTCTGGTTTATAATGATAAGATTTTATATGTTACACTGTATCACAATATATCATCAGAAGTCGCTGTACAGAAACAAGCATTGTTGGCAAGTCACACTAAAGGATGATCAAACTTAAGATTCAAATGTTTACTTCAACTCTTTTAAATACTTTATTCAAATTCAACCACGTTGGCAGTTGATTTTTTTTGTTTGAAACCGTTCTTGATTTGCATTTCCTGGAGAAGAAATTGATAAAAGAGACTCTCTCCCTTTCCTCACAGATACTAGATAATTCACTAGGAAAACAATGCAATGAATTATCCGAAACGTTGTGTTACGCTGGAAGATGGGAAAACGATATTGCGTTGTCCAAAAAAGTTTATTTCAGTAGGTAGATGACACAATTCATTGTGAAATACAGATCAGAAAATTCAAAATATATCATTTCTTATGTTTTGGTGTAAGACATGTATAGACGTTTGAATTTGTTGACGAACAAAAATATTCATGAAATTAAATTTAGACTCTGGCTTCAACGAATTTCACTTACAAAAAATAGCATTTGCTGTCCATTTCTGTGGATTGATTAAGTTGGCTAGTCTTAAATCGGAATGGACTATTCTTAGATGGGGTTCAGTCAGCCCCACTTATATTTAGCAATAGATCTAAGAGGGGAAAGAAAGACGAGAGATATGGATTTGCATTGAAAGATTTTATGTCATTAAAAAAGTGTGACATCCTTTTTCAACAGCTGCTTGTGTTATTAAAACAGAAACAACGCAAAAATTGGTCATTTACAATTTTTATTGGAAAATAATACCTGTAAAATATCTATATTACAATATTCTACAGGTATGAGAATTGATTGAATCAAGTAGTGATTAACTGTTCGTCCCATCAACCTCATCATCGTCCTCCCCCTTTTACAACTACACGGATCACAGAATCTTGAGAGATCGTTGAACCTATGGGTCTTGTTAAATCTACGTACTGTTTTTTTTAAAATTTGTTTGTTGTATTTCCAAATATTAAAGTCGTATTGTAGTTTTTTAATTTGCATATCGTACTTTCAAACTTGTTCAAGAAGATGTATAGTCATGAAAAACGTTTATTCATAGAATCATTTCTTCCTCAGTAGGCAAGGGAATCAATAGAAAAATTTGCATTTTCAGTTCTGCCTGACATTCATATGTGTATATATATATATATATATATATATATATATATATTGACGTATAGAATTTGATATATACTATGACAGTTGTGGATGAGTTTTATCGTTTGGAACTCTGTTTCAGATGATCAACCGTCATTACACAAAAAAGGTGTTGCACGGTCTCAAACAACAGAAATAGAATAAACATATCAAAGGAAACAGTCCTGCTGTGTGAGTCAAATTTACGACCGATTCAATTGCCATTTCAACGTATCCTTTTATCATTGATCTAAATAACCCACTGGAGAGATGTCTCAAATAATTGCTTCATTCCAACATAATCTCATCATTGTTCTAACACTGTCTATATCCGTAATATTATTTATCAACACGAATAATTTTATCATCATGAAATGAATATAAATTTTGTTGGATGTTGGATCAATTATCAATGCACGGGTATATACACACACACACACACACACACACACACACACACACACACACACACACATATATATATATATATATATATATATATATATATATATATATATATATATATATATATATATATATATCCTTGGGAGCACATTACGTATCACTCATTCACACATACAAACTAGCTGAGAATCACCCCTTAATTGGAATGGTTGAACTTCACAAAGCCCCGACCTTTCTTGTCCTTGCTTGCAAAAGGAAGAAGTGTTCTGCATAAACTACAAACCGGGGATCAACTTGAGGAGCTCATTCCACATGTTATGGTCTTCTGAAGTCATACTGAAACGCTTATAGAAATTGTTTGACAGCGTTAAACTTTAACACAAAGCTAAATCTATCATTGTAAGAGTCATGGTAAAGCAACCCATGAATAACAAAGTTAGCATTGCAGATTGCACGCGTAATACAAGTGATGGTGTATTTTGTCTTTGTATTCCTGAACTTATCTCATTGACCAACAGATCATTTATACACTATGCACCCTTTTGTGTATTCCTAGGATTGAAACGCCATGTATTCTTATGGCTTTACAAATTCATTATCAGTGTTTTTTGGTCCATTGCAGTGTCCCAAGTATTTAACAAGTTTCCACAAGAACATGTATGGTAGCTGGTTTGTATGTCTATTCAGAAGCCCCATTATATGCATGTACAGAGTGTGTGCATAATTCCTCAAAAAAAAATATCTGCATGTTCCAACATTTATTGTTCCCAAAGATTCACCATAGTTCAGTCTCATTCGAATCATGGAACCAATACTCTCTCAAATCGTCTTGTCTTTCAGGCCACTTTTGGCAACGGCAGTTCCACATATAATATCTGAACCAACATGAACCCATTCACATCAGAGTCTTCTAACATGATATCTTTGACCCCTTTTTTAATATAGCATGGTGTCTTGTGAATTCTCCATGTGATATTATCTCCGGTACACGTTGCATGATTCTCAGTTTGAAGGTCAATCTTCCGGTTAGATTCCTTGTTTCAACTTGATAACGTATTTTATTTCTCTTCTCAGGATTGGCTCTTCTAGATGTCGCCATGATCAAAGAGCATGTGGCAATTGCATTGACATAAATTGCACGAGTAATGATTATTTATTGCAATTTTCGTGATAGGCATCGATTGACTGAAAATTACGCACTGATTCACCTCCAATTCCAATCGAGTATCCGCAAATGTTGGGGAATGTAAAGAAGAAAAAACATTCTGCTGCATAATATTGACGGACAAACAGATCAAAACAACTGTGGTTAGTCAATCGATGGAAATGCTCACGTGACCATGGTAACGTGTTGGGGATGATCAATCGAAAAATTGGAAAAAGGGTGAAAAATGAAAAGGTCACCTTTGTCGCCTTCTTTGTGCTGTGTTCATTGGAACAGTCGAAATTTCCATGAAAATAAAAATCAAGACAAACAATCAGGAATCCTGCTGGGTAAGAACTGAGGGTCTAATCTGAAATGAAATTACACTGGAAATTGAACCTGCACGTGACAAGTATTTCGGGAGATATCAAAAAACAAAAAAACGCATTTGTTTTTGGCGAATGAGAGACTGTAAGAGTTTTCAGCCCTCTAGTTCGGTTTGTTTTGCTTTTACGGGGGATTGATACAAATATGCTTACACAAATAACATGGAGAATTTATATCAACAGTTTTTGTGAGAATTTTGGTTCACGATTACAAATAAAAGTAGTCAGAGGTCCGTTCCTAATTTCCTATCAACAAAATAAAAATTTGTAATTAAGTTTTTTCTCACAATTAGAATTGACTGTTTTGATGGCATCCCTAGTAGCACGTGACTGAATTGTCTGTGCGTGTGTGTGTGTGTGTGTGTGTGTGTGTGTGTGTGTGTGTGTATACATACATATATATATATATATATATATATATATATATATATATATATATATTTACATATATATATTGTCGAATGTACTACTTTATCTGATTTTTTAAAATTTCAAGCAAGAAGAGTTCACATCCAAAAACACAATATATGTAACAACATTAACTGGAAACAAAGGTCAGAAAAACACTTGATATACAATTACCAAAAAAAACCCCAAAACAAACTTGAATCAAGAATACGAACAATGCAATTTTGGATACTGCTCATGGAAAGAATGACCAGACAATCGTGTTAGGAAAATAACACAACTTCAAATGTTCCTAATTCAGTTTTAAAATTGTGTTGAACAGTGAGTCCGGGAA
Source organism: Thysanoteuthis rhombus (assembly GCA_963457665.1). Taxonomy (NCBI): domain Eukaryota; kingdom Metazoa; phylum Mollusca; class Cephalopoda; order Oegopsida; family Thysanoteuthidae; genus Thysanoteuthis; species Thysanoteuthis major. The sequence continues at coordinate 56,018,666 of OY735218.1, read as the reverse complement.
ATCACCAATGAAAATTAAAAAGTATACGGTCACACACACACACACATACACACACATATGTATATATATATATTTATATATGTGTGTGTGTATGTGTGTGTGTGTGTATCTATATATCTATCCATATATATGTATGTATATATATATATATATATATATATATATATATATATATATATATATATATATATATATATATACTTTGATTCGGACATATTGAATTTTGTTGTTAAGTTTCTATAAAACATCATCACCAGTTTCATTCTGAAAGACTTCCTTATTTCCAGTAATTATCAACAGGATGTAAACATACTCCAATATTTGTAAGTAATATCAATGTTTGTCCGTTTTTTCAAAATTGCAAACGGAAGGGACTTTGGTTTCTTCTCTTCATTTGACAGTGAAATTTTTAAATTTGATTACTACGTTTGCGTGACAAGCATCACCATTACAGCTACATTGACAGATGATACTTGACGAAACCCACAATGAGATCGCTCGCAGTACAATAATGTTTCTCGCATTTATGCAAATTTTATCTAAGTCTGGTGGCATTTTTGTCAAATGATCAAAAATATTTATTTATGAACAATTTTCATTCAGCCAGTGAACATAATAAATTGTTTTATTATGAAGCTCAGGAAATTTTATCGTTTAATCTTTAGTGTATTGGATACTGATGCTCAGTGAGACATTATTTTTTGGAAGATATTCACAAACTGGAAGCCAGTATCTTTAATTGGTGTTTCAGTTTTGTTTAAAAAAACTCTTATATCTTGAAGTTAAGCGATGCAAGATCCCGTTAAAAGTACTTCTGATATATCAAGTTTTCTGACTTGTTTTCATCCGTCTGAGAGCAGAATATTTGGTCAAGTTGGAGGATGGTCCCTTCTGGCAAATGCTACAATTTTTTTCCATTTGCTACAACGCTTTACCTGGGGTAGCAAGTTAACAAGTATTTCATTGGTAACGATTATTTAACAAATAAACAAGTTAACAAAGTAAAAGTGATCACTTCGATCCTAACATTCCTTGAGATTGCAAGACACGTTGGATATCCCTGGAAGAAAATCAATAAGCATTTATCATAACTACGAAAAAGTCATCGGTTCAGTTAGAAAAACATGTTTGTGGGTAAATGCTTTTCCAATTCGTGTTACAATCGATTCCATGTAAAAGCATTACGCTATGCCAGGCTTTGATTTCAGGGCCTCAAAATGGTCAATCTAAACGCTTCATGCAATTCTGAGCAATGGCTTCCACACCATAAAATAATCGACGCAAACGCCGTCCAGACCGTTACAAGGGAATTTCCAGACCATTAAAGTTGGAGATTGATTTTAAGACTAAATGCTTCGATGCAATTGGCCTTAGCGATGTTATACATTACCGTCAGGACCACAAAAACATTCAGCAACAATGGTTATGCAATTTCCGGAACGGAAACATTTAGACGCAATGTGATTTGTTAAATCAAAAGTCGATTCCAGAACCCTGAAATATTTAACACAGCAGTCATGTAAAGTTCTAGTGATTGGCTTCAGAAAAATGAAAATTTCAATGCAAAAACCTTTTTGCAATGTTAGTTATCGTTTACAACACAATATAAGTTGCAAGGTAAAAGTTTTATGCAACGGTGAGGATTGACTTTAGGGTCATGAAATAACAATGGGAATATCTTATCTAAAGTTGTGATGGTTCCAAAATCATCATTGATCTGTATAGAGATGAACATGTTCGATAAGAAAATTGAGTTTTTGTCTGTTTCCTTTTTGTGATAACAGAAAAAAAAGAAAAGCAGCCATGAGGATCTTTAATGCAAACTGACGTATCCGTCTTTAGCAAGAATATTACAACACGAAAAATTCTCCCAATTTTTGAGACCTGAAAGGCAATGTTTCCTTTCAATTTTAATTCTTCAAGGGGATATGAATGTTTTCATTCACTTCTGACCCTTTGAAGTTGGAAAGACGTTTACATTCACATTTGACACTTTAAAGATGTGGAAAATGACCTCCTTTACCTTTGAACCCTTAAAACGGTGAACACTTTCCTTTCTTCTTGGATCACTTGAATGAGGAAGGAGTCAAAATTCATTTCTGGTCTGTAAAGAGGTGGGATTCTACACCTCTTGCTTATCAAAGGTTGAAAAAGTGTCAATTCACTTTTGACCCTTCAAGGCCAGGAAATAAATCCCTTTCACTTTTTACACCTTACAGCGGAGGAAAGTCTCCCTTCTGATTGAACCCCTGGAGTCTCATTTCATTTTTGTCTGTTAGAGGGAGGACAATAACGTCTCTTTTTTTTACCTTTGAGACCTTAATGAGGGAAATTAATCCCTTCACCTTCGAGCTCTTCAGGGAGAGAAAAATTTTCTTTTCACTTTCGACTCATTAAGTAATCATATCCAAGAATATAAAATAAAGAGGTATATTTATGGACATGTCATTATGAGCAGAAGGTGAAGTCCCATTTCAGCATCATTGTGATCAACTAATCCTCTGCCACTGTATCCTGAATCATTTTCATCTCTAACCACTTCTTACTTTGACACCCCCCCTGGTCGATTTAGTATACATGCATCAAAAGGTGGGGCTCTTCTGTAATGATTCCTCAAAAAAAAAAGAGATTCGAACGTAAAAGAAATGTTGATATGTATGAATATACATCGAACTAAAAGTAAGCTTTAATTGCAGCTTTATAGTTACAATTTAAACAGAAACACTTTTTGCTGCTATAAACATTTTCTTCTCTCAACGCCGCATTGTTTGAGCTGCATCAATGTATAAATTTAACATTGTTTGAAATCTGAAAAAAAGGTCTAAGATAATAAATAAACGTCAATAATATCTTTGTTCAACGAGGGAAATCATATATATATATATATATATATATATATATACATATATATATATATATATATATATATATATATATATATATATATATATACACTACATATTATATACACGTACAAAGTACGATTCAGTAATTCAATATTCCCTAGAATATAAATAGGATAAGACGTAGTTTTTTTCTCGATAACGTCCTAAAAAGAGATCTGAATAAATCGAATCATTTGCCAGAAGGAACTTAAATAGGGCAGAAACACATTTGTGTAACAAATCAATTTCTCTCTGTACACACACACACACACACACACACACACACAAGCACACACACACACACACCCACACAAACACAACTATTATATATATATATGTATGTACATATATATGTATATATATATATATATATATATATATATATATATATATATATATATATTTATAAATGCATCCTCACAGTATAGGATCAGCCGATGAATGCAATTGTATTCGTTTCCCCATCTTGAATGCCCTTATATTTTCATACCTTCCTTCATATGATCATATTTTTCAGTTATAGATAATCAGAATATGGTCTAGTATGCCTGAGTTGATTGGCGATAAATCTTCAGCATTCAGAATTCGATAGAATACATATTGAGCAATCAACCATTTGTATATATACCTATGATACTTACTCATGGTGATAGCTGATTGTGTCAGTGGATATGAATGCTTACATTTGAGCAGTCAACGATATGCACGCACGCACACACACACACACACACACACACACACACACATACATATATATATTGTGTGTGTTTGATTTGTAGCTGTGTGAAGACATCAGTTGTGTTAATAAAAAACGGGTGCATTGCGTGCTGTCAGTGAAAGAAAAATGGATTGAACAATAACTGAGAAGAATAAAGGCAAATATAATCAACGGGCGTAAAAAATATGAATTTATGGTGTGCGATAAGGCAAACATTAAGAAAAAAAAAAGACAGAGGAATGGGAAGGTGTGAAAATACGAGAATCCATTGGACGAGGCTAAATCATAGGGAAAAGGAACAAGGGATGTAAATTGCTGTATGATAAATGCGGCAAGAATTGACCGAGTGAAAAGTTGCTGAAAGAAGAGAAATGCAAAAGCAAAGGTGGACCAGAGCAGAAACGACGAATCAGCAATCTTTTGACTCATGCAGTTTCTTGGTTTTCTCTTATTTTGAATGGCTGAAAAAGGCTAGATAGTTCAAAATGGGGTCGATATTGTGTATTCTATTCCAATGCGATGGTATAAACACCGATGAGTATAACAACACAATGTATTTGATTGGCTATCCAGAATGGCCTAAAAATGGCTGTATATTCCAAAATGGGTTGAAATCGGGTGTTCTATCGCCATGTTTACACTCTACAAAGTACAACTACATAGCATAATGGATTGGTAATTTTGAATGGCTAGAAATAGCTAGATTTATTCTGAATACAGTATGTAATTCGGTATTCTACCTTTTGACAATAGTATACAAATCAAAAAGTATAACTAAACAACATATTGAATCGGCAATTTTGAATGTCTGGAAATGGCTAAGTATGGAAGAAAAAAGGGGATTGATATTGGTTATTCTGTCTCCAGGCAATAGTATAGGCCCGTGAAAATATATCCATTCACCATATCTAATCGGCTATTATGAGTGGCTAAAAGTGGATGGATATTTCAGAATAGGATTGAAATTGGGTACACCATAACCAGGCAATGGTACACGCCCTAAAATCTATAACTAGGTGACATATTCAATCGGCTATTATGAATGGCTAAAAGTGACTAACAGTATAATGAATTGGTAGAGGAAAAGAGAAAAGAGAGAATAATTAGGAGAAAGTATTCAGGAGATAAAGATGCCTAACAGTTTACGAACCGAATCAAAGCTGACACAATTCTCACTAAAGCCCCCTGTAAATCCCTGAATATATGATTTCTTCTCTAGCAATTACTCCAGTATCGGACAGAGTAATTTTGACCAGCCGTAAGTCGTAAAAGGAATAACAAATAACTATAGTAAAATAGATCTGATTAATAACCCAATAGTTGGGGGTGATCAATTACAAACATCGTAAGAGGGCATGATCAACCATCTCGCTTGGCAGTGATACAAAAAGGTCAGAATGAAACGATATTACCCGGGAGATCAATTTAACATCACTATAATTTACAAATTGAATCCTTTTCCAATAAAAATTTATATACGATGAGGAGGATTTTCAAAGTTTATTTGAAACGTTTTTATATAACATAATAAAGGGTAAATTTAGAAACCGTTTGACCGTCTGAATCTATCAGTGTGGTCTGTGAGCGTTATACGTAATTAGTCAAACAGACCAACTTGGAAAAAAAAAAACCTATCTTGACAGTTTCAGTGACAGATTTGGTTGACAGTGAATGAAAATATGGATGAAAATAGACATACAAACATGCAGTTGCCATGTCCGCCTCCTCCACTGTCACTTTCAGTAGGAATGGAATATTATGGAAAAGAGCCCGGGCATCGCGTTTTTCCCTCCCACTCTGCCTATCAGAGCGGAACACGACGTTGATTTACAGATCTAAATTTCTGAAACGTGCTAGTCTGAATGTGCAATTGTTTTTCTGGTTCAATGGTCTATTTCTTCAAGTGTAAGGTTCCTTCCTGCATGTTGAAGCAGCTAGATGGTTTAACTGACACAATTCCCATATTGGATTTTTCTGTCTGTTTTCAACGAATCTACTGACAATGAGGAGTGACACAAAATAAGATACCGGTGATAGGCAAATTTTCAGATGAAACAAGTTCATGGAGATTCCAAAAATAAAGGAATGAAATTGCATGTGAAATAATCCGGTTACGGTTACTCAAGGGACACTCAAAGAAATTAAGTAGAATCCTTATAAACCACACCCTAAGACACATGTGTTAACTTCATTGAAATCAATATATTCAAGATGCAGCGTAGAAGTAAATGTTACTTTCGTGGAAATTAATTGAGCATTAAGTAATCCCTTATTTCAAACGAAGTCAGTATTTGATCTGCTTTTGTTGTAGAATTTTTTATTATCCTTGTTTCGAAAGTTTTATTATTAGGAACCAGAGGACTGAACACTTTGTCCATGGTGTACCACCATGAAAAAGGTAAGGTGTACAGTTTATGTAGAAAATGGTGAACTCAGTTTATGCCCAACCTGTACAGTAATCAAATATATCAATCTTTTTCAAGGAAGTATAAGAAAAAGCATAGCCGGGGAGGATTTGTTATCCATCACGCAGGATTTGACTGTTCGAAACGATGGTATATGAATAAACCAATTCCTGTCATAGAAAAAAAGAGATGAAAAAAAAAAGAAGAAAGAAACAAGATGAGTCCCTAAAATACAACGTAGAAGCGTATAACGATTTAAAACAGAAAAGGAAAACATGTAAAATTAGATCAAATCATAAACTCAAGAAAAATGTTTAGAAAGGAAAACATGGAATTCTTAGAGAACTATCCATGGAGAAAAAACGCTTGAATACAACTGGTTGAGTCTGGGGAATAAAAACTGTAGAATGTTTTTTGTTATCTTTCTCCCCTTCGGTTATTTTAGTTTTAAATCATGGATGTTATTTTATTCAACAATTTTCAGACAAAAATGATGTCAAAAAGAAACTGATATTATCGGAAAAAATGTATTGAATAAAAAGAAACAACAAACAGGTCTGCAATAAGACACAAATTAGGAGACCGATGGAGCATAAACTTAAATTGTGAATTGTATTTAAAAACACAGACCCTTTTTAACTTCCTAGGAGAGCACACCAATGTGGCCCTCCATGTAGGAGCCTGCAAGTGAGAAAATGCCCGCTGCCCAATAAGATCCGAGCTTGGCAAAATAATTTCTGGATCGACAACAGAGCAAAGGTTGAGACAACTGCAGAAAAATCTTCTTGCCCTGTTTGTTTTGCTTTTTTTTCTTGCAGACGATAGCCTGCCATACCATCCATTCATAACCATTCTGCCAATTAAAAACTGAAGGACCCAATTTTGACTATCTTAACAACACTGGATGATCATTCCTTGTTTGAAAGTAAAGGAGTACTCTATATCATCGATAACCTTATTAAGATAATCGTGCTCTTATTTGCCACTGGCTGAAATAGCTTCTGTTCAATTGCAGGTGGAACACCAAATTATCAAATGATGATTCTCTGATAAACTTTACCCTCTCCACCTAAATGTTCTAAGCAATCGGATAATTTCTTTGATTTAGCCTTGTGATATACCAAGCTAACAAGAAAGGAGAGACAATTTGGGATTGAAAACACAATGGATTATAATTTAAAAAAACGTCTATCTATATCAGAATTACAATGTTATTATCAATATAACTATTCTACATCTTCAAAGGAGATGTCACCTTTTATATAATTGAGCAATCGTATTGACCAAAGATTGTATTCTTTTCATATGTGTCTTGACCTTTTCGAAAGTTTTATTCATTTTTCTTTATTTTGAGGAAAAAAAATTTCTCAACTTCGAGGGGGGTATTTTGATGCGTTTACTAATAACGTTCCTAGATCATTTCTTTACTCTTTTTGAGATATTTCCCTGGGGTAAAAAGTGCTGTGATGAACAGAATTTATTCGGTCATTATTTTTTCTTTTAAGGATAAGTTTTTACATAACCTTAGATTTCGACTCTGCGGTTGTTCAATTATTGACTGTGATGGCGAGTTTTAAATTCCTTTTCTCAATCTTTTTATAATCTTTCATTAATTATGGAAAGCTTTTATCGAAGCAGATAGTCAGTAAGTGTATTAATTTGCTAACTAATGTAGGAAATATCCTTTCGCAGGAAATATGTAAAACACACAATAGTATTCCAATAATAACATATCACCTAAAACATCCCAGTAATCTCAGATTTTTTTCAGGCCAAGTTTATTCATATGATCTGCAAACGATTTCTGCTGACATTTATTTAAATACAATGCTAAGCAGATACTCTGTTGGAAATCCAAATTCTTTATTTCTCCAAAATCAATGAAGTGATGTTCAACTTGCGTTCAAATTGATTTAAGTACGACTCAATTCGCTCAATCACTTTGACGGATTGAATATGTATCCAACTAATTTCAATTTTTTTTGCAGAACAAACACATTATCTCATGCCGTACTATCAACGCTAAAGAACAAATGCTCCTGAATCATGGAAGAAATTCTACCAACTCTTTCCATTTGATCTCAGTAACGGACAGAGTTCATGACTCAAGAGCTTCGCACTCTTCTGAACTGATATTGTATATTTTTATGACCATAGATTTTGTTGACTTCCTCTGAGGGCATTTTATGCGTATGTGTCTCGTAATAATGCTGAAAAACCAATAAATGTATTTCGTAGACAAGCTAACCGTTTATGACTGTGGTTCTTGAAATATATCGTCGATAAATGTCTGCAATCGATCGTAAAATTTTCATTCATTTATCAGGGGCGCAATACGGTCGACTATCATCGCCAAACAATCAGGCAATGTGGCTTTAGGATATGTTGAAATGATTTCTAGCCATAGAATTTAGAACTTAACGCCTTCCTTGTCAAGATGTTTCATTTGATATAGGCCATTTTTATGGCTAAAAGCAGTCGGACATTAAAGAGATTTACTTCTCAGATAAGCGCAGATTTCATCTTGTGTGTTTAATCGTTAATTTTGAAATCTAAGAATGATGTATGATATTCCTGGAGATTTACATTTATAATGCATATGTGTGATTTTTTAACTTGTTTGATTTAAATAACGGTAAAAGGCCACTGAACAATGCCAACATAAAAAATGGCCCTTATAAGAATGGTTACATGATATGTCTTTGCAAAGATAGCCCGACTTCAGTCACTTGATAGTCATAGAAATCTTTTGGCAGCATTTCATGTTACGAACGATCAATTGAAAATTAAGGAAAAGGGTGATTGATGAATAAATTAATTTTCTAGCATTTAGTTGGTCAGTGATCCTCAAGATTCTGAATTATAAAAAATTCAATCAGACAATGATTAGTTAGCCAGTTATGATTCGAAAGGAAAAATTAAATAAGCATAACACACTTTGGGACCAATTTATCAGAAACTTACGTTGAAAAATGAATTAACAAGCTGTTTATGAGAAAATTAAAAAAAATACATGATCATCAAGACCAATATGAAAACTGAAGAAGCCTATAGTGGCAGGTTCTCTGACATATTTTGCTGAGGGTGTCAAATCGTTTGCCAAGACTCTGTGATTTAAGTTACAAAGAACTGAAACGAACTTGATCAATTCAATATGCTTACTTGAGCAGTGTTCCAAATTATGAGATTAATTTTTAATTTTTCGATTCGGGAAGTCACTCTCCAATTCAATGGGCCGGACATGGAAGAAAAATACAAATATTGTCTACACTGGACTCACATATTCGATAAAGCAAACAAAACAAAAAATATCCTTATAAGCAAATCCATGTAAGCAATGGAAGAAGATTGACATCAAAGGGGAAAATTACATTAAACACAGATTTGCATCTAGGATCCCTGGACGATGATTTTGACTAATAGTGAATATTCAGGGTTTATTTTTTATGAATAAACCCCTTCAAAATGTGTTTTTCGTGTTGTGGAAATATTACTGCTGTTTCTTTTCGTTCCCCGATTTGCATACCGGCAGATAATTGTCAAGGGGGAACATAATTGATCATATTTGATAACTACAGGAAATTCATGAATTAACAACTCAGAAAAACCCATCGAGCGACCAACGTCATTTAGCAGCGCGTTGTTTCGGGGTGATCAATTGAAAAAAATAGGAAAAGAGTTTGCAGTCGATGAATAAGGTATTCTTATGCCTTTTTTGGGGACAGTGATCATGAAAAACAGTCCATATTTTCAAAGAATGAAAGGATGACTCGTAACAAACACAAACTGGGGTAGCATTTTAACGTATATCTACTTTGAGGATTGGACCCATCGATGAAACGTTTGGAAAAAAAAAAACAAAAATATATTACGGTGAACTGAAAAATCAAAAATGCTGATCATTGGTTTTCCCAACGGGAAAGCTGTCTCAAATACCACGATACAATTTGTCTACCTTGCAATTCTGACAAATTTTGATTAAGCAAGGTTTGGTTTATATCAATGAGGGTAAAAAAAGATGAGTAAAAAAAAAGGGAAAAAGGCCCAATAAACTGTATTTTCGGCAAAATGTTCTCAGAATATATTGAACAGAAATTAGTCATTTACGAAGAAGAACATCTCTTCAACTGTATATATGGTTACTCTCAAATTACAAAAGCAGGTTCGAACATATATATATATATATATATATATATATATATATATATATATACATATATGTATATGCATATATATATATATACATATATATATATATATA
>OY735218.1:55990897-56003397 GCA_963457665.1 Thysanoteuthis rhombus | reverse complement strand
TCCAACGACAAAACTTTATGGTGCACTTGAGATTTTTCCTTTAAACCTAAAATATCTGGGAGATTTATAAACGAAGCAGTAGCAAGTTGGATATATTTAGCATCATCGATTCAGGGAGATTTCCATTATTTCTCTTTCTGTGTGAGAAACATTCAAAAATATTACTTTAAAAATACTTCATATATTTTCATTTCTAGTGCAGTTCTCATTGCTTGCTTTTTCCCTTTCGGAATCTCAATATGTGTTAAGGCCACGGGAGTTTTTATCTCCATCAATTTCAAATGGCGTGAAAAGATGTAAAAAAAAAAAAAATTCTGGGCACAATTAGGCACTGGTTCAATTTTTGTTGGAATCGATCCAGGGCGTTGCGTCATGTTATTAATGATGAAGTATATCGTTTAGAGTTTCAATGAAATTCGACATCAAAAGCTTTAGGTTAAACTACATTCTTTTTGGCTAAAAGAAAATGCATATGATTCATCGTATTCAGAATATGAAATGCGTTTATACTCGTTGCCTCTACGGAAAATCATATAACGATCGAAAGAACGAAATGATCCTTGCCTAAGCCAGCAAAAAAAAAAAAAAAAAAAAGAAATATCATGTATAATGAATACTGCATGAAAGAAAGTATCAGTTTATTAACATACAAGTTCAAAAAGGTCATAACTGAATTGTGGTGCGATTCCAAACGAGCATTTGTCATGGATCACAAATGATTGTAAATGTTTTTGCTATCGCGTGCTGCTTCTATTTTGTAGCATCCAGATATACCGGCAGTTAAAAGAACGTAGTTGCTTTTAGTTAAACGCAATATTCATAATAACGAGTGTAATTCATTGGAAAACGACTTCATGAAATAGCAGGCATTTCAAATGTAAGTTTTATTCTTGTAAATATTAGGAAACAATTGACATGACTTTTGCTTATATTTTCCATTTGGAAATGTTAATTCTGTACAATGGAAATCAGACAGAGCAGAATCGGGATTAAAATTGGACAGGGAATATTTGGAACATCTGCGAATCGCCGATGACTCTGTACTAAAATCAAAAACATCGAACATAAACCGGGAGTGCTCTAAATGAGGAGAGCGTCAAAATAGTGTAATGCGAACAGAAGTACTGTCCTACTGTATTTGTTCTGAACACAATTATAAGAATGAGGGACGAATATTTTGAAAGGGTTCAGGTATAATCTACTTAGACGATAAGATTAGAGGACAATCATGAATTTGGAAAAAAAATCGTTGCAAATAGTCACGAAGAAAAAACTTTCACGTGACCAGTATCTATTGGCAGAGTGCTAAGTTTTGGATGATCAAATAGAAAATAAAATTGGAAAAATAAATGATTAATGAATGAGCGACATGTATCGCCTTTAGTTGGCCAGTGATCACTAAGGAGTCAAAACTTGAAGAACAATGGATGGATTGCTGGATCGATTTAGCATAAATTTACACAGAAAATTAGAAAAGTGTTTAAAGTGGCTTTTCAGAAAAAGTAGAAAAATAAAAATACCTAGACATGACACAGGGAAGAGTATACATTAACAATGCTTAGCTTCTTAACTCTATTGGTGCAGTCAACACATTTGTAGTCAACCAGTCAGTCAGACCAGATTCAAAACCGAAGAAACGAACAATGTATAACATTGATTGCAGAGCATTAAGTAAAGGAGAATGGAAAGTTTGCAAGAGTGTTTAATATCCGCTATCATAAATTATTTGAAATATGGAAATTATTGAAAACGCTGTAAAGACGAACTTGGACTCACAAAATGATCAACGGAAGAAGTAATGCTTTGAATAATTCGATGAGATTCAACGAGGAAGGCGGGAAAACCAAGGCAATAGTGATCATAGGAATGAATAAGCGACAAATATGGAGTGTGGCAGGAAACATAGCAAAAAGTTAGGATTTAGGATTGGATCGTTAATATTTTGCAGCGAGAGAAAATCGGACAGGAGATGGAGAGATGAGAGGAAAAGGGATTGCCTGTGAGATTTGACAGAAGATATCATGATTTTGTGTCTTTCTTTAGTATTAGAATGGATATGGATGCTTCTTTTAATGATGATGAGGAAGAGGGGTGAGCGGAGAAGGAGGATATAAAATCACACGCGATTACAAATGGAAGGGAATTGAAATTGATGTAGGAATGCCCGTCGACATATTTGTGAATGTCGAGTACCATTTAATAGGCACGAAGTTGTGGATATTGGAACGAACATATATCTTTGCTCAAAGCAAACCTAAATCACGTGCAGGCAGGGATGTCAATTAATCATAACATTCTCACGCACGCACGTATGTACGCACGCACGTATGTACGCACGCACACATATATGTATATACATATATATGTATATATATATATATATATATATATATATATATATATATATATATATATTGCATAGTATATATCCATTTGAATAGAATTCAAACATCTGCGTCCATGTCTGTGTATTTTTTTTTTAATTTTCAGCATCATCAGTCTTTTATCGTCCATTATTGGACATACACCTTCCCCAAGATTCGTCACATTTCTCTATCATGGGCGTTGCAAAGCCAGTATTTTCCGATTTTTTCTAGTTCATCTCTCCATTTACTATCCTATCGGCTTTAATTGTGCATTTGATCTCTGGGGATCCTCGTTGTGAGTCGTGATGTCCGTTGGTTGTCATCGATCCTGTCAACGCGGCCAGTCCTTTGTCATTCAATTTTTAAAATAAATTCTATGATGTTTTGGACTAATGTTTTCTCCTTGATATACCATGCTGTCTTGTGATTTCTCCATATAAGGTTGATCATGATTATATCATGCACACGTTGCATGCTTTTCAGTTTGCTTCTAAGTTCCTTCTATGTTCTAGCTCCATAATTGACTATTGGGAGAAGCAATGGTTATATACTCTTCTCTTTAGAATTATTGGGATCGTTTAGTTTCTGAAGGTTGAGCTTGCTCTACCAGAGATTTATCATCTAAGGTGATTTTTGCTTGGTTTCCTCCTCTTTTGAGGACTTCATGGAGATTTCTAGTCCTATGTAGATGTAGTGGTTTACCCTGTCCAGTTTTGCATCTTCTATTCTTATATTTATGTTCTTATTCTCGATACAACTGTGGCTCATGACTTCTGTTTTACTGAAATCCACACATAGACCAAAATTTGGATTTCTCTGTATAGTTCATCTAGCTTCAGTTTGATGGGTTCTCTGGGGAGAGTTGAGTGGGTTCTTTCGGGAAAGGGCAATGTTGCCAACGAATCTGAGGTTGCTCAGATAGTTGCCGTCCATTTTGATTCCTCTATTCACCCTGTCCAGGTTTTGGAAGATCATCTTGAGGGATGCTGTGGATTTTGGGCGAGCTGGTATAACCTTTCCTTACTCATTTCTGGAATTGAAAGGGTTCGAAGCCTTTATTTTACCACTGCAGGGTCAAAATTGACACACTCTTCTATTTTCTATATGCTGAATTCGTAGGTATATAAAAGTTGTTCTTGTTAAAATCTGTTGGTTTGAGAGCCATTTTCCGATCATATTTTATAAAATATATGTTAATTTCATATTACGAGCAAAAAAAAAGTCAACTTTAGACTTGGACTGGATTTTTACAAATAAAAATTGGGTGTTTTTGTATGGAGAATTCTAGTATGGATGATTGATTAGTTTCACAAGAAAAACGAATTTGTTAGCGTATCTTAGTGTTTGTGGACCTGGTAGTTTGTAAGTCAATATTAGCGAATGAAAATATTTGTGAATTTGCACAAAGTCCAGTAATAAAATAGAAAGCACTTAGCAAGCGCATATCTCCGCTAAGGCCATTGTCACCTGAAACTGAATTAAAACCAGGTCATATATAGCTATTAATCAGGGGAGGTAACTGTAAAAACCTTAGATCCACCTGAAACCTAAATACATTCCTCATTTGCCAGTGGCATACTTCCCCATAAAAATTCTATTGATTTATCTATAAAGAACTCTCAGAGATATTGCATAGAGTTGGTGATGAAATAATGTATACATTTGAATCAACTCAAAGATGTAACCAAATTTCCCAACTAACGGGCCCGGCTTTTCAGAAAATTTTATTGAAATTCAAGGATAACAGATCTTGTAAGGACATATAACCACGATGCAGGAAAAGTAACCGTGAACAAGAATATTTTGGGATATGGGAAGGACAGGTTGAGGATCAGAAAGACTGAGTAGATACATGTACCTCTTCCAACTTTGTTGGCTGAGTTTGAAAAAAATAACCGTCTAAAACTACCATATATATAATATCAAAGTTGCTTTCAAGACATTCTCGAATCTTATTTCAAAACAATCATGAGGGATACAAAAACTTTCCGAAAGTCAATATGAATTTTTATTTAGAGGAAAGGAATTTTTTTTTTCTCCAATTTTGTTTTGTTAACATTTTTCATTCGTGTAAAACATAAGAATCAGCCAAGAAAAACTGTACCCAAAACTATCAACATAGGTTTCTTTAGTTTTTAAGTTGGTCTTGCTTGCTACGTACTTATGCAATTGTATATGTATATATCATGCATATAAGTCACACCAATGGAACAAGAATGTAGACAATAAAAACATTTAACCCTTACTATATCTGAAAAAAAAGTTTCAAAATCCTTTAAATAGGTTTTGACTGGCAAGTGTCGATTTGCAGTGGTGATTTAGGCTAATATTGTCCCTCAGCTCCTGTCCAGCAAAATTTATACTTTTTTTTGTAGATTTGATTTTTCAGTGACTACTAGGAATGTTTATAGGAATAACATATAGATTGATCAACTTTTTTTTCTAATTATTTGATTGATCACCCTAACACAACATGCTGCCAAAATATGTTGAGGATGCGATGGTTTCTATCATTTTCCTGCATTTGTGCCTGTTCAATTAATCTTCCCTACTTTTTTTCCCCAATTTTTACATTATCAACTTTTAATCTGTAACTTTTGCTTTGTTTCGAATTCGTGACGTAGAATGTTTGTTCGTTGGAATTGATTTTTTTCTATTAGTTTTTTTGTTGTTGTTATTGTTGATTTTCCTTCGATGATTATTGCCATCCTTACTGTCTTCTTCACTCAGCATCTTTACGATTCAATCTATCTTCTTTACAATCATCATCATTTCCCTCATTCACACCATTGACATCAGTTCCTTGACTTCATTGTAACATCGATTTTTGTTGCTTGTTAAGCGCTGAATCAGCAATTTTATATTCAATTACTTTCATTGGTTGATTTTTTGCTTGTGCTTGCTGTATCGATTGAGTGGTAACTAGTGAGAAATCATCGAAGTTAAAACTAATTGTATTAAAGTTTCCACTTTAATCATCATTGGCTATTCTTAGAATTATTCCACACACCCCAAAAAACAGGTTTATCTATGCCGTCAAAAAAAAACGAAAACAATAAAAAACAAAACAGAATTACCTTTCCGATGGAAAATTGCGAACCTCTGACACTCATGTGTGCTACTTCTTAACTCATTGATCAAGCAACGTCGGTTGTAAAATTGTTGCCAAGAAAAGGAATACAACCCCTATGGTTTGATACATAAATTGATGAAAAAACTAGTCTGGTTAGTCGTTCGATAGGGTGATCAGTTAAAAACTAAGGGATGGATGATCAATGAATAAGCTACTTTTCCTGCCTTTTTTCCATGCTGTAATCACTGGTTAGCACAATTAACAAAAATAAGTTGCTGTTTGGCACTGACGAAACGATCATTTGATATAATACTTTCTTTGTGAACTGAATATCTACGATAAAACCTCATTCCGTCGTGAATTCCTACCCCCCCCCCATTTTTTGCAGAGGTGTGTGCACACAAAATTGAAAGGTTCTCCCATTCACAGTTAGGACTGGGTAATAACCATATACATAGACTATATATATATATATATATATATATATATATATATATATATATATATATATATATATATATATATATATATATATGTATATATATATATATACATACATATATATATATATATATATATATATATATATATATACATATACATATATACATATATATATATATGTGTGTGTGTGTGTGTGTGTGTGTACGTGTGTGTGTGTGTGTGTGTGTGCAATGACTCTCGTCTACGTTGGTAGCAGAGATTAGGGATTAAGTTTGCAATTAAATGGTAGTTGCAATTTATCTGAAGAAAGTTGCACATCAGCATTTTTCTATGACAAAGTAATAAAATATTGAACTAGACTAGAAGTTATCATCAGATACCAAAAAAATGGAAATTTCAGGACGTAGAAATGGGTGTATTCCTCGTTGTTATATATTTTTAAACGTGTTACATAATTGCACTTTTATTTTCTGTTACTTTCATTAACTGATTTTCGATTTTTCGTCCTGCATGTGCGACGTCAATTTATTATGGTGAGTTAAAAACTATGGATAAAAAAAGTAATGCAGATCAAGGTAATTGCGTTGGTTTAGAACTTTTACAAAAGTTTTGCAAGTTTTTGGTAGTTCAAGTTCAACTTCCAAGAAACAGAAACTCTGATTAGTCCTAAGAAAGGGTATACAATCACTAGAGTCTCTTGATAGTCACCTATGAGGCTGGAATGTTGAACCTAAACAAGAGATAAAACCTCAAACTGAGAACAATGCAAAGGACACAAGAAAGAACCATGTTCAACATCTCATGGAGATACCACAAAGCAGTGTAATATATTAGAGGAAAACAGGAGTCGGAGATATCGTAAAATCGATTAGAAAACTCAAGTGACAATGGACCGGTCATGCTGAGAAAATGGCAGACAACTGCTAGACATCACGACTCCCAACATTGAACCCCACAGATTGCATGCGATACTGTGGCCCACAGAAATTAAGATCGCGTGACAAACAAGTCTAGAAACTGCTTGCCTTGTGAGAGGTCTGGCATATCTTGGGGAAGGTTTATATCAAACAACAGTTGCCGCTGCTGCTGCTGATGATGATTGAATGGAGGAATATATAATTCAAAAATTGAATTTAGCTACAGTATAATCGACCAATGAACAATGAAGTTACTACTAATTACCAATATCCCTATCCATATTGACTCCCTGTGATATTGATCTTTTCGTCTCTTGTTAAACGCTGAATAAGCAATTTTACATTCCGTTACTTTCATTGACCGATTTACATTCGTTCATTCTTTGCTCACTACACTAATCGATTAGTAACGAGTCACAAACTATTGATATCAAAACTAATTGTGCAGTCAAAGTAATCACTTTAATCATCATTGCTGAAGAAATTTGTTTATCCATCCCATCGGAAATTCATGGCGATATTTGAGTAATTCTGTAATTACTTTGTACTTGAAAAGTATGAAACTGCATTCGTTTGCATTATTTGGTTCAGATGCTGTATTTCATTAAAAATGAACAAAATTATGGTAGGATTTGGTAGATATACGATAGATATGCAGGATGCTGAGGATTATTCCCCAATTAGAAATTATCTTTGATATTAGTAAAGATTGGTGTATATTTGCGAAATGGTAAAAATTGATAAACAGATTTTGTTCTTAGGTACCAATGGAGATATTGTTCCAAAGTAGTTCATCTCTTGTCAATGGTTGGATGGTACACTATTTTGATCTACTTCTATGATTAAAACTTCGAATTATGAACAATGGGTTACATTATATTATTATAAATAGCAAAATAGAATAGAAAAGTGAATAGGTTGATTGAAATCGACCGATAAATAAGTTATTATCAATTCCGGAAAGGAAGTTCATTTTCACCTACCCCGTATACATTGACTTCATTTTAGTATCGATTTTCGTTGCTTATTAAGCACTGGATCAACAATTTTACATGCAACTCTATCTATTGACTGATTCTTCACTTGTTTTTCACTGTTGGCTACATCGATTGACTCCTGACGAATGAAAAATCACAGAAGTTGAAACAAAAAGTATCCAGAGATTCCACAGCTATCCCAATTGCCCATTCAAAGCATTATATGAAAGACAAGATTTATTTATTTATACGAAGTAAACAAAATATAAACATTGTTTTCTAATGAAAAAACTACTGCTGATGTCCCACTGTATGTTATCCCTTATTTGTAGAACGGGGCTAAGCAAAATATATATTTTGTAAATGACTGATTATCATATACAATTCAAAATGAAATCTATTTCCTATAAGATGATGTAATAACTGAAAATATGACTGACGTAATTTTAATTCCGCCCTCAAATAATTCTTCAACTACATGGTGCTAATTAGATATAAAAACATGGTGTTAATTAGATATAAAAAGATATATTTTAGATATAAAAAAATATGTGGTTATACTTTTCACATCAGTTCACCAACTTAACAACGATACAGAAAATGAAAACGTCAGTCAGATACGAAGAAAAAAAAACCAAATTGCCTAGCGTAACCTTTTTTCAATAAATACTGAAAATTACTACTCGCAGTCATGAAAATGGTGTTTGAGTATCAATTCCTGTTTGCAAATTTGATTTAACTTTTTCAGATATTGCTTTATCTTTGTGAAACAAATTTCATTTCAGTCCCTCAAGTATTGGAATTTCATTTATGTATTTTGACAACAAAAGTTTGTTGGAAGATTTGTCAAAAAGAGTGCATCGGCTGCGCATGCCTTGGATCAGAGATCAAAATCCAAGATTCGGATAAATCAAGTTCAACTTTCAAGAAACAGAAAAAACTCTCATTCGTCCTGAAACAAGGGAATACAACTAATGAATTCTCTCGATAGTCACCTATGGGGCTGGAACTTTGAATCACAGCAAAAAATCTGAGAACAATGAAAATAACACGAGATAATCATGTTCAAAATCACATGATATAACACAAGACGGTTTTATAAACATAAAAATTAAAAAACTCAAGTGACGATGAGCTGTCCATGCCGAGAGAATGGCAAGCAATCACTAGACATCACAACTCCCTACGTTAAACCATACAGATCATATGCAAAACTCTGGCCCACAGAAAAGTATGATGGTATGCTGAACTCTTTGTGATGGTCTTTGTCCAACAATTATTCCTACTGCTGGTGATGATCATGAAATGAAGAAGCATATATTTAGCTTGAATATAATCGACCAATGAATAATGAAATTATTACTATATACCAATAGCCTTGTCTACATCGACTCTTGTGATATTGATCTTTTTTTTCTCTTGTTAAGCGCTGAATCAGCAATTTTACATTATGCTACTTTTAATGACTGATTTTTCGCTCGTTTATCCATTGCTCACTTCGTTGATCGATTAGCAACGAGTTTCAAACTATTGATATCAACACTAATTGTACAGTCAAAGAAATCGCTTTGATCATCATTGCTAAAAAGCTCGTTTATTCATTCCATCAGAAAATCGTGGCTGTACTTAAGCAATTTAGTAATTACGTCGTACTTGAAAAATATAAATCGGAATTATTCTGCACTGCCTTGTTCGTGTTATGCACTTATTAAATTCTAAACAATACTGAAAGCGTAATTAGGTAAATGTACAGAGAAAAAGGAGGATCCAATACTTAGAGAATGATGAATAACGAATATATTAATGAGAAGTGTCTGTTCACGTGTTTGACCATCATACTATAAAAAGTACCTTAACATGGGTGCAGCCAAATCAAACATATTTATACAAAATAAGAAAGATATAACAGGGCTCAAATCAAAGGTTTTGAGAAAACAACTTTTGGGGGTTTCGAATGGGGTCTATTGTACTGAACATATATAATACTAAACTGAGAGCTTACCTCCCTTCTATAAGCATATTTTCTCATATGTTTATTCACAAAATATTCAATGAGTCTATGGTGAAGAGAGATTTCTCCCACTGAAAGGGCCTAAAGTAAAAGGATACTTTTCACCATTTTAAAGGGTCAAAAGTGGCAGCAGCAGTCAAGTATATTTCTTATCATATGTATATTAAATCATATCATATCTTCTCTATGCATGTCATATATGACAGACATAGTATTGTATGTCATGTAATAAAAATACCTCAAGCATAGGTGCAGTCCAACCAAATTTGCCGTACATACTTAGAGACATTGGAGGAGGAAATGCTGAGTTTTTAAGACTCTGGAGTGTTTCCTCATTTAAGGGGTCAAAAATGGTATTAGGATCCCCCCCACTCCTAAAAAGTCATCATTGAATGGTAATTTTAGCTCCAGACTTTTCCTCCTTTGAAAGGTCAACTGTGGAGAAATACTTTTTCACATTTTAAGGGGCCAAATGTACGGGAAAAGTTTTCACCATTTTCAGGGGTCAAAAGGGGTGAAAGGAAGCTTCTCTCTTTGACATGACAGTATTGATGGGATATTTTCCCCTCTGAAAAGAATTCTTCCACCCCTTGTCTTTGAGGGGTATAAGTGGATATAGACTTTATTTTCACCTCCAGGAGTAAGGAATTAGAGAAATATATTTTCTTCAATAAGGGATCAAATATATATATATATATATATACATATATATATATATATATATATATATATATATATATATATATATATATATATATATATATTCTTAAAATACCAACCATAGACAAGTATTTCAGCTATGTGTATATAAACATTTCAAGGGGTTTTAGAGGATTGTTTCCATGTACATTGCGACTTTTATGCCAGAGTTGAACCTTAACTTTAGTATGATATATTACTACATACAAATTTTCAAGGAACCTAAATTGAGCCCCCACCAATGCACAATGGTCAAAACTAAACGAAGACAAGTCTTTACAGGAGATTATTTTATAAAGTAATTAACTGACTGCTTCGCAACTGATAATATTCAATCAATACTATCATTAAATGTTGGAGGGGCTTCCTACTGGAGTCCAGCTCCAATCACTGGATCGATGCATATCTAGGTCCTACTGTGCGTGAAAGAAAAGCTATTTCACAAGAGGGAACTTTCCAAACAATGAACAAACAGTTATGATGCTATCAATGAAATCAAACTATGTGTATGTATTGGATGAGCACAATGTTTTATAAGTGCAATTTATTTGAACTGTCTTACATGTAAGGGGCAATGCTTTTCTTTCAAGTTCAATTTGAGCAATGATTCGTAATCCCTGGATAGTTCTGGAATAATAGCCAAGTGGTTAGAGAGTTAGAGCCTCGGAAATTAGATGTGGTGAACCGAGTTCGAACTCCGACGAACTTTTTTTGCCTTTCAATTTTAAATGCTTCCAATCTATATGTCTTTCAAACCTCACTGAAAGATAAACATGAACGTAGTTTTCTCTTTCTCTCAACACACATGCCTGAAGTTAAACTTCTGAGGGTTTGCCTTTCTATGTGGCAAAAATCGGTGAGAAATTGAGGAGGAAAATACCCGAAATCAACTGGACAAAATTTTACAACAGATATCTTTTAAAGATGGATTCTATATAACTCAATCGAACAATTTCTTTTGGGTCTCCTTACGCACTCACAAAAAATTAAAGATCCATCTTTAAAGATACCAAAAAAACAACGTACCCCACTGTTTACATATATAATAAATGCATTCAGCAGACAAATTTCAAAAATTAATCGGGAAAGTTTTACTCTTTTTCTTTCAATTCCATGCCTTTCTCGTTATACAAATTCAATTTTTCTGGAAATTTGATAGTTCTTACAAGGGAAAATATCTAAAGGCCTGTTGAGAAAAAAGTCTATTTGGAATACAAAAATAATGCTAAACAGCACTATTCTAATTTATTCCACACCCTCCTCTTTCTATAACTGCTTATGGGCTTTTAGCATATCTTTTTGAAGTAATTTAATCCGAAAATGACCACCAAATGAGTTTCACTAATCTAACAGTAATCCAAACATAAAATGAAATATGGGCTGAATTTTAATCAGATGATCTGTTCAAACATGCAATGTTTTAACGCCAAAAGTTGTCAAATGAATCATCAATTTTCAGGAAAATGGATCTAAAAGGGTTTCGAGATGCTGCCTTGGCTTTTCATGGAATATCATTTGGATATCTGTTTTTTAGTTTCCCCAGGCAAAGCTAACATTTATATGTGTGTGCGTTTTTGTATGTTTTGTATGTGTGTGTGTGTATATATATATATATACATATATTTGAGAGAAAGGGATAGAGAAACATAGAGAGAGGGAAAGTGTTCATCATGTATATTTTCAATTTCAATAAGAATGTTTTTTATAATTACAAGGATATAACATATTACTGAATGCTGATGAGTTTGTTCGGCACAAAATGTTGACATTCACCGGGTATATATCTTTGCATTTCTTATACATACTAAAATCTCAGTTAAAAATATGCTGCCTCTAAATTGACACAACTGATATAATCATAAAGTTTTATCTATCAAGAATGACCCAAATAAATTATATTGCTGAAAAGTCGCTTTCTCAGAATAGTGCACTACCTAAGGATATATGGCTGAAAAACTCGTTCAGGCATAGGGCAGAGGGCTCATAATGTCAAAAAAAGAATTTATTGGCGTC
>OY735218.1:55948397-55985897 GCA_963457665.1 Thysanoteuthis rhombus | reverse complement strand
CTGTCATTCTGGCCCATGATATGCTGTGATTTTCTCTACAACAGTCACAGTCCGAACTTTTTAGTATTCAATCATTTGTTACATTTTCAAGGGGTTTAGCCTTGCCTTCCAACTTTACTTGAATGATTTGAAGATGTCTTTTATTAAGTGTTCCACGATATTTTTGTATGAAACCCTTCTGACTGGGAAGCAAAAGAAAAAAATATATGTTATGGGTAGGTTTTATTTCCTTTTTTTGTTTAGTTTCAAATATACAGTGAAAAGCAATACGATGGTTCAGTTCTATCCTTGCTGATCTTTCTGGGTCAGTAAGGATCTGGTTGTATTTTATGAAAAAGCGTTTTCTATTCCGATTGTACACAGGAAATACAAGCCCTTGTCGTGTAGCTAAATACTAAAACTGATACTTTTTTAGATGAGCTCATTATACATTCAATTCAAAAGTTTTTCATGTAACCGATGTACAAGTAACTCTCAGATCATCTGCAATCTTCTTTTGAGTAATCATTTGATTCAATTTGATTGCTCTCAGCATCTGTCAAGTTGTTCGTGGAGAAGTTGTCCATGTACATTGTGTCCAATGGAAGTTATTAATGGTGCCAAACTCCGTTTCCTAAAGCTCAAACAATTGGTGATGTTAGCGATATCTAAAGATCATATCCCTGTAATTTCATTATATTGCTTGATTACACTATTGTTTGTTTGGTTTGAGGGCTTTCACTTCAACAAAAACAAGATGTAAATGTAGAAAATGAGGGATGTGATGGAGTCCCACCTTATTTATCTAATGTTGGAACATTCCAAAAGTTTAGATGCAGACACAAGAAAATTTAGACCCACATTCCCTCTTAGAAAAACTTTGATGATGTCCTTTTTACAGTTCGAGTATTTTCTCATCGTTACTTCTTCAATGCATATTTGAAATATGCATTTTTTTCTCCTGAGTAATTGTTAGTTTTACATCAAAATACAAAACAAATCATAGCTGATATTTTGCATAGGAGGGAAGGCAAAACCAAGATATTGTGGTTATCTATCCCCCATATCGTAACAAACATACACAAAAAATCGCATATATATATATATATATATATATATATATATATATATATATATATATATATATATATACATATATATATACATATATACATACATATATATATATGTATATATATATATATGTATATTTATATATATATATATATATATTTATATATATATACATATTTTTATATATATATATGTATATATATATATATATAAAGATACATAGATAGATAGATAGATAGATAGATAGATAGATAGATAGATATACAAATTGAAAGATACTAATGTAAGTTTCAATCAGTTTTGTTACTTTCTATCCTTTATTTTAATTGACTTCTTTCAGAAATTTTCTCCATTTCTCATCAATAACATACACACACACGCATATACATACACACTTATGCACACACACGTATATGAGTGTGTATATGTTTATGCATGTATCTATCCCTTTCAGTCTCTGTCTTTCTTATTCGCTTCTAGCATTTCCTATCATTCCTTCATTCATTCATATTATTTATTTTGATTTTCTGCCTGCCTTCACGTATCTCTACCTTTTCTTTTCGCTACTTATCCCTCCTGTTATGTTAATGCTCCTTGAAATATGACTTCATATGGTACCAAACGCCTACAATGTACGCTGGGCTTTCAGACAATTTTTTTTCGTGAACGTTTCCTGTCTTCCTTGAGAAGTAAATCCACTTTCCAGCGAATAGCATAAACTGGAAGCTTTGATGTTAATCCAAATCTTCTTTATTCACTTTGGTTGCGTTAAAACCGTTTCTAAGATGTTCACTAACCTTAATTTGATCTGATTTCCCCACAATCGACAGAACACAAATCTTTTATAAGAATAACATAACATAATAGATTCAAAGATTCTATTTGGTGGCTAATATAGCAGTGTCTTTCATATTTTAGTCATCAATCTAGGTTCGAACCGAGGGAAAAGGTGCCTTAGAATATCACTACTACTATTTCATGACAAACAGTCTTTCTTTTTATACACTGTAGTCTAATTTTGTGAACATAGAGTATCATCATAAACTAGTGCCACTCGTAAAATATATATCGTATCAGTACAAAAAGCCAGTTTTAAAGAAAGAGGAAGAAAATTTTCTGTGATTTAACATTCTGACCAACTTCACCATCCAAGCAAGAAAGAAACTGCATAATCGTTGTGAACATGGAAAGAAGACCACGAATTGCAAACATTGCTGTGACTAAGAAAAACACATTGACGATGGAAGATTTAGAAATTTAGGGGAGAAACGGGGACCTTCCTAAAAGAGTAAGGATAGAACAAAAAGGTTGGAGTCAGGCCCAATCGAAGCTCATTTGAAAGCATACAAAATACACTGGAACAGAGAATAAAAAATGCTCAAACTATGACACTGCTGTAGTCAACTCGCCCAGAAGGAGTATAAACACAGACATGATGGAGTAGCCACGGTGATACACTAGGAACAGATTAAACAAATGGGATTCAACCATACGAAAAAGTGGTATCAGCACAAACCAGAGGCAGCCCTGGAGATTTGATACCTTAAATCACTTTTGGATTTTGATATCTAAATAGACCACACCATCCAAGCGAGAGGACCGGACCAAGTAATCGTTGCCAACAAGGAGAAATCCTACCAAGTAATAGAAGTGGAAGTACCTGCAGACCATAGCGTAAAGAAGAAAGAGAGTGAAAAACTAGGAAAAATACCAGGATCTGGCTAGAGAACTAAGAAGGTAAGGAAAATGGAAGTCAGGGTAGTACCAGAAGTGATAAGTGCACTTGGAACATACCACAGACACTGGAAGCAAGACTGCAGGAACTTTGGACGAAATGAAGGATTGATACTGTGCCAACAACAGCACTGCCAGGAACTGTGCAAGTACTGAGGAGAACGCTAGAAATATAAGATCAATGACCCCAATTGTTAGCAGTCGCCTAACAAAGGAAGCGGGAAAAGTCATAAAAACTTTCAAACGGTGGTAGCGGTACAAACCAGAGCACTGCTGTGATAGGCGAGCAAGAGATGAGATGGGATGAGGACTTAAAACCTGAAGAGACTTACTGTCACTCACCCTTCAGCGATAGCCAGCTGGCAACTGTACTGTTGTGGACAATAGAAGTGTGGATAGGATGGGTCGAGACTTGAGGAGACTTGCTGTCATTCAACGTCCAGCGGTAACAACCAGGAAACTGGTGTGAAATTACTACTACTACTACTACTACTACTACTACTACTACTACTACTACCACTTTTAACAATAATAATGATGATGATGATGATGATGATGATAATAATAATACTAAAAGTCAGTATTGAGTACATAAAAAAGGCTGTCAATCGATCTTTATATATAAGTGCTTAGAAAACGTCACTTATACTGACTATCCAAATATATATTCTGCTATATGACTATGTGTTTCGTCACATTAAGTCACATCAGGTAAAATGGTAATTTCACTCATGTTTTGATGATTAATAGAAAGGTGATTTCGTGAGAAAAAATCTTTTGAACGCAAATCCTTTTTTCTAAACTCCCTGCAATGCAGATCTCTACAATTCACATATATAGGATACAACAAGTATAAACATATATTTTATGTATGTCGTCATTTTTGACGACACAAGTTAACTAGTAAAGATAATATCGAATATTAAGCGCCTGAAACGTACGAGAGGCTTTTAGAAAATTTCCATGGTAAACGTTTCTCGTCTTCTTAGCGAAGAAAATCCACTTTCCAGCGAAAAACAGAGACTCGAAACTTTGATGTAAATCTTAATCTCCTTAACGCATTGTAGTTACGTTAAAACCAATTCCAACATGTTCGTAAACCTTAACTCAATCAGCTTTATTTGAACTTAGTAGAATAGAGAGAGCAAACAGAGTATCTGCAGCAATAATTTGAAAGCACTCGAGGAGCGCATACCTCTGCTAACGACATAACCAAAGATAAAAAAAAGAATCAGTACATATGTAGCTACATTGAGATATCTTTCAATTGGAATAAAATCTATTGATCGGACCCCAAAGCTACCTATTCTTTCAAACTAACTGACCTACCTTTGCAGAAGAATCTATATGAATTCATTGGTACTTTGGGGAGATAATGTGTGGAACAAAACTGTACAGACTATCCATGATCTGCCACAAACTGTTATCAATTCTTCCCGTAGCCCAAGGTTAACCTGTCCCTAAAGTGCCATTTAGATTCATTGAGAATATTACCACACATTGCATGGATAGACATTACATGAATGCATGAAAATTGGAAGAAAAGATAGCCGACCAAAACAGAAGAGCCTAGCTTTGATGGAGAATCAGTCAGTTGCACAGAGGGATTAAATGCCATCCCGTTAGATTTTGGATGACAGTGAAGAATGACTCATTCAGATTAGTAGACCATATTAGCAGTGTATTAACTGACCAGTGTGTCTATCTAGGTCTTCTGTTTAAAAAAGGGTTATGGGCACGAGTCTCGCTTACTTTCTATATCCAACCAATGCTTCTTTACTCCCAGCTTCAAGATGATGACTCGTTATGATAGAAAAACTACTAAAAACTTCCGTGGCTAGTCATTAAAACGAAACCGTCAAGTGATTAACGTCTTCTGAGAGCATGCTGTGTTGGGGGTGATCAATTAAAAGAAATAAAAACGGGCTGATCGATGAATAAGTTTCTTATCTTGTTTTTGTTGCTCAGTGAGCACTGATGTCTGATTTTCTTTTTTGAAGACTACCATGAATGTTGTTTGAAGGAAACTTCAACAAATATTTACAATTGCATATTGAACCCTCACTAAACAACACTATCAAAAGATGAGATTTTCAAAACTTTTTTTTTGAGATAATAAGTACACTTTGAAATTCCTCGTCCAATGGATGCATGAGTGCAACTTGTACACTTGATACATACATAAATACACAACTAGCTCGCCAGCCAGACAAATTTGAAAACTGAAGAAACTTATGAACAGTTTCCATGGGAGTTTTGATTGACATTTTTTTGATTTAGAAAAGAATAATAAAAAATATATAATAATGATAAATATGGTATGTTTGTGCCGAACACGGAAGCATATCATGAACAACATATGATCATGAGACGAGTCTTGTCCGCCAGATATTTTCAGTCTATGTGAAGAAGAACCTTTTTTGTAATGATTTTCTATGATCTTTTGTCTCTTTAGAATCGAACGAAAACATCTTTTCGGCTCATAATAAATTCCATTGTGTCGGAATTGGATCTGTGCCATTTCAATTTCCCTGCTTATATATTTTCCCTATTCGGGAAATCTCCACTGGGAGAAACCCGTGCAAAGTAATTATTCTTTCTCACGAAAACGTGTTTCTAGTGATTTGCAGGTGCTTCTAAAGTCAGCCCGGCCAAAATTTTTCCATAGTGATGTCGAGGGAAATAAAAGAACATCAGAGTTCGCACCTGGAAAATTGCCCCCTTGGGATTTTATGGAGGGAAAAATAATGGTTGGTGGTGTATACGCGGGTCACAATACACAGAAAGTTTGAGGCTGTTTTCAAGAAAAATCTTATTTCTAACGCGTATATCGTTGATAGTAATTTCACAAATCTTGTATTTTGATGTTTTTTCGGACAAAACTGAGAAAATGACTCTTAAATGGTTGAACAGTTAAAGATATGTTGCTATATTACGGCTGATTCTGAGAATAAAACTGTCATTTACATAAGTGTTTAAGGGGAACCTACGCAAAAATCACGGTTGAATATTGGTGTGAGCGGAAATGTAGAACCCTAACTATTATTCAACATTCTGTCAAGAACTTCCAGAGACTTACTCGCTACATAAATACCTTTGGATGATCTCAGAACATACGAGACTTTTAATTGGGATCTGTTGTATTATTGTTGTCACATTAAGACTTCATGCATGTTGATAATTCGCACCCTTGTTGCATATCAACACTGTTCTGTCATCCCCTTGGCAATACAACCATTGCATTTCAACATGATCCCCAGCTCTTAAGATGTTCTTACTGAGGTGAGTGGCGGCCATTTCAAGTTTCTGTATTTTCACTCCATACGATTTTTGGAGACTTTATTTTCATTTAGGAAAAAAAAGGATACTGAATTCATTGTTTTTTCCCAAAATTATGAGAGGTTAATCAAGTTAATCATCTAATGAAACCAGGACCCTATTCCGAGGTTGCATAGATTTTCTTCAATTATCTATCAATTTATTCCCAACACATTGTCAGTTGATCAAAATTGGAAACAGTGTAATATTTGTTGTAGGTAATATTTTAATTTCAATTATATTTGCCTGTAAGTTGGATTAAATTGACAGTGGAAAAAACTCTCTCAGCTCAACTTTTCACTGAACAGACATTGATCCTAATCAACTTGGAATTCAGATGTATAGTTTAGTTCATTTTTCTCTTTGTCACAGATATTCACTCCTGGGATATTCTTGGCTAATCAAAAATGTCAATAACAATTTTACAGCCTTTCCCCACAGTGTTTAAATATATATATATATATATATATATATATATATATATATATATATATATATATATATATATATATACATATATATATATACATATATATATATATACATATATATATATATATGTGTGTGTGTGCGTGTGTGTGTGTGTGTGTGTGTATATGTGTGTGTGTGTGTGTGCATGCGTGTGCAAAGATGATGCCAAAGATAAATTATGCTAACTTTCCAGATTTCTTAGTTTTGTTGATGAATATTGGACGATAATAAGGTATACCGACATTTTTTGCAAACCTAGTTATTACGGTATTGCAGCTTTGAAAAATACCTACACACTGGAATTAAAAAGAAGCCGAAAGAGGAACAAGACATATTCACCGAATCGTGGATTGTGCCATGGGCACCGTCGCAGCAACAGAATACGGCACGATTTTCTTGTGTAAATTCGATGAGACATAAAAAATTACAAATAGTTGTCTCTTTCATGCCAGATATATTGACGAAACATTCCAGATATACTCTGGAGGAATAACTAAACTGACGAATTTCCATACACACATCAACTCACAACATTCTTCTATCAAATTCGACTACGATAACTTTGATGCAGTTCATAGCATTACTGGACCACCTAATTTGCATGGATAAAATCAAAAATTACTAAGTAAAGTAAACCCACTGACAGTCATAACTATCCCCATTTTATATATGCACATCAAAAACACTTTAAGAAGTATACCTCTCCTATTCGATGTTCACAGACTCATATATATAATGTCAGACTGTTCAACACGTACACACCAATAATTGAACATAAATCAACAGCAACACAAATGTTTCTCTCCCTCGACGAGCATGCACCAACTAAATAGTGAAGGATGCAATAAAAACTAGTCTGATGTTATCCCAACTGGATTTTTAAAAATAGAATTAGAAATTATTATCTCATAGATATATTTTCTGTTTTTATTTACTGTGTGTGTGTATGTGTGTGCGTGTGTGTGTGCGTGTGCATGTGTGTGTGTGTTTGTGTGTGTGTGCATGTGTGAGAGAGAGGGAGAGTGAGTGTTGGCACGCGTTAGTTTTTTTCTGTAATGGGATTCTTTTTATTCAATCAATTAAGATGTTTAATTGGGGAGTCAAATCATTGTCATTACATGAGAAGCAAATAGAGCTAAGCAGCGAAGTTTTTATGGTGTGTTCACTGCATCCATAGCTGATCAGAGTGATTGACAGTTCAATAACTTGTTGTTTTTGAGCACTTGTTTTCTAATTCAATGGTAATGATTCCAATGAACATTATCCACTTGAAGAGTCATCAAAAGGCAATACCGAAAAAAGACTAATTTTCTTGCCAGCAGCTCAATTCCAACGATCAGGCCACCCCTGTACCTCCCTGCCGATTCAATGATCCCAATTATGATTCAATGTATTATTTGAACATCGTAACAAAAAATAATATGAAATTTAAATGATTTCCTAATTCATCCAAATCAAACGTTCCGGGAAGAGTAATTTTGAAAATAATAAGCGTTTGATAATATTAACTGTGATTAAAATAAACGGATTCTCTTAATTTGTACCCTTTTGATTTGTCATCTGTTTTGATCAGTCATCAGGGAGTCAAATGTTCACCGGTATGCAGAGGGTTAAATAATACTGCAATCTGATTTTTGTGGCGCGTTCATTGTTATGTTAGTTAATTCAAGTTAGGCACAATTGAAAATTCCCTTTCTTTTACTGCAAATATTTTTTCAATGTAAACATGTTAAATGAAACATTGTTAATCACAAGGCAAGGGTGAAAGAGAACTAATTAACTTGCTAGCGATACTAATTCCATTGACTGATTTGGTCACTAATTCCATTGACTGATTTGGTCTCTCACTTGACTTTCAGACAACGAAATGTTGGCATTGAGGATTCGATAAAATGACAGGGAAGAAATTTAAAAACCATAAAATCATTGTATGTTTTTTCCTGATATTTTTTTCTATTAAATATATTGTTTGATTTGGATTTAGGTTTTGAGATTCCCTAGTCATATCGTTTCAGAACATGAATGCTCATATTTTATTGTTCATTACGTTATCTGCTGAGATCATTGAACCAAACATCAGTGATTCTGAATAACCATTTTCTAAAAACATTTCTCAAAATAAGTATTTTTTTTTAGCTTCTTGCTCAAAATTTCACAAAGAAATGGGGAAAAATGAAGGGCTCAGCCAGTTGTGGTTTATATGCAAATTGCCATCCTAGAATTCAGGAAAAAAATCTTGTTGGTGTTTCGTGAATGAAAATGAGTTTTACAGTAGATAGCATCAGCCGGTTATTTGGTCGAAAGTCGTCGGTGCCAATTCAAACCTATTAACCAGTTTCTACCATATATATATATATATATATATATATATATATGCGTGTGTATATATGTGATTTTATTTTATTATGCCTCGTAATGTTTTGATAATAAATCTATTTTATACCCAGCTTTCAATTTTCTCTCTCTTTATTACATAATAAAATTCTGGCGATTAAAAAAGTGAATGTGTTTTTCGCACCGAAAAAAAATGAATGAAATATAAGGTCATTAATTCGTTTTGAAAACACTATTTATCAGATTAAGTTTGGTTAGTCAACCAATTGATACCGTCGTGTGACCAACATCTTTGGCAGCATATCGTGTCAAGGGTGATCATTTTGAAAAAAAATGTTGCGAAAATTGATAAATACAATTCCTGTGGCCCATTTTCTTGTGCAGCAAGAAAAAAAATCGGATACGAACAGACAAATAAATTCAGCACAAACTAACATTCCAAACTGGTTCATTCACTAAAATCAACAGCAACATCCTTTTAGTGACCGACACTGGCTATAGACCTTCCGAGAGATAAGCCAGGCCTCCTTATCATCGGAGTTGCTGAGCCAATATTCACTGGAATTGTCAAGCTTGACAGGCAATCTTATATTTTGACGGCTAAAGTCAAGCGATCGATATCTTGGGTCTCATGTTCTGATGAATGATGTCCAGCAGTTGTCAGATGTTCTTTTGACATGACAAATTCATTGCCATTTGAGTTTTCCAATGGATTCAAACATCCTTGACGAGTCTATTTGTCTAATATGATGCGCTCTCTTGTAGTCCCTCAATGTGATGTCGAGCGTGGTTCTCTTCAGTTGCATATTGGATGGTATTGTTTGATGTTCTACGTGTCTACTCCCTAGAGGACTATCAGGGGGATGCATCGTTGTATACCTTCCTTTTCGGGATTGATGTCTTTGCTCTTGAAAGTTGAGCAAGTTCTAGCAAAATTAAAGTAATATTTCGCCAGATTTATTTTGTTGTTTCGATAATTTAATCGTCCTACGTAGATATAGCTTCATTTGAAGATCATGAAGGTTCTTAGCGCAAATGACGATTTCTTCTGAAGTTTTGAGGTTTTCTCCGTATTAACCATCGATTCTGATTCCTTTATATCCCAAGTCAAAGTTTTGGAAAATCATCCAAGGGAAGACTGAGGAGAATTTAGATTTGATGGTATCACTCTACCTAACTTTTTTCCCGAGTTTAAAAGGTTCAAAGTTTTCACATAGTCTTATAAAGTAACATCTGAGTTAGTACATGATCCAAGTCATATACGGGGTGTATGCATTGTTAATCGAAGCCAACAAATGCTACAGCAAGTGGCATATTCTGCTTCTTACTCTTTTGATTGATTTACTGAATGAAGATGGTCAATGATTGGCTACTTTTTGCTGAATCAAGCTTTAGTTTTTGTGGGTGTTTTTCAAGTTTGATTTAAGTGATTCGGTTGGTGAACGTTCTGCCATTTAAGCCGTCGATATAGTCAAGTATAGTCGTTCAGATTTTCTCCGATTCCCTTCCTTATGTAATAGCATT
Source organism: Thysanoteuthis rhombus (assembly GCA_963457665.1). Lineage (NCBI taxonomy): Eukaryota > Metazoa > Mollusca > Cephalopoda > Oegopsida > Thysanoteuthidae > Thysanoteuthis > Thysanoteuthis major. The sequence continues at coordinate 55,975,463 of OY735218.1, read as the reverse complement.
ATGATTGCAGTGTTCCAATCTTTTTTGACTCCACTCTATCTGAGACAAAATTCAAAATGAATGGCTAGTTTACTCCTTATGATTTTACCAGCTTTTCTGAGTAGTTCGAGGGTAATGTTATCTGGTCTATGGAACATCCTTTTTTATTTGTTTGTTTGGTAAATTGCTTCCCTTCTGACAGAGTGACTACTGAGAGATCTTTCAATTACTTACTTGAAATTTGGTTATCCAGTTCACTGCTTTGTGTTCAGTGACATAAAGGTCTTCTTACAATTCTTGGGATCGTTCCACATTTTATTTATATCCATTATCAGGTCGCTGTTTTCATTGATCACACTATTTAATACTTTTCCCTGTACCAGAACCAATTTCAATAGTTCTAAAACCCATCCCCTTAACGCTTTTGATGACTGCTGTTGTTCTTCTTTTATATTATTCATTTTTCTTTGGGATCGTTTATCTTGAATCAATTGTTTCAGCCCTTTCTCTTGTCGGTGGCTTGGAACTTTCATGTTTCCAATGTGATTATTGGTGTTCTTAGAATTTCCTGATTGTTTCTAAGCTAGAACATATTGGTGGCCTCAGTCACAGAAGTTGGCATCTTGTTGTCGAGCTTGTTGATGTTCTTTACTGGTTTGGAGATAGGTTCGTATATCATTCAGCCCAAGATTGGAACGAGTCATTTTTCTTTTACGGCAAGTGTTGCTATTTTGTTCAGTTTCCGTACATACTTTCTTGATATTACTCATCAGAAGGAAATCAATATCTCATGATTCGAACATCAATAAGAGACAAACAGTCTGGTTAGTCAGTACACTATGTTAAGGGTGTTTAATTGAAAGATAGTAATAATTGAAGAATAAGTTACTGCTTTATTGGACAGTGATCTCTAAAAAAAGTCATAATTTGAAAAAAAAAGAATCCTACGGAACATAAAAGCAGCATATTTATCATAGATTTGACTTGTAAACTGAGCCGCCCAACTAAAAAATATTCACAGAGCGACTTGAGAAAGAAAACTTTTTTTCCAGACATAATGGGTATATGTTTAACTTTGGAGCCTTCTAGCTCCGTACACTCGATACTTACCTACTTCCATACACAGTCAGTTTGCCAGCCATACAGCTTGATAACTGAAAAAAATGTTGACAGTTTAGTCAACTTTTTCTGATGAAAGTCTAAACTATGTCCATCTCATATGATACGACAGAGACTAACATTTGAAACGATCAGTTAAGGGCGCACTTTACAATGAGGAAAGAAATTAATTACTTTCAAAAGTAAATATTTTCTAAAATAAATGTTCCCATTTATCAAGAAATGTAGCTATATATATATATATATATATATATATATATATATATATATATATATATATATATATATATATATATATATATATGGAGGATTCGGATCCTCGGGATATTTGGTTCCTTGAGGGACCACTTGCAGCATTTATTGGAATTTGTCAGTGGAAATTCGGTTTGTGAATTACTTTCAATTTAGGGCCCAGGGGAGAAATCTTGGACCCCTCCTCATCAACCCCATCTATGCCTCTACATTTATCAGTTACTTCTTCTTTTTCTCTTTCTTTTTCTTTCCTTTCATTCTTCTCTTTTTTCTTCCGTCCGTCAGTCTGTTTGTCAGTGTGTTTTCCTTTAACAAAGTCTTACGTACGTCCATAATTCCTTTCGAGATATGTCCTGGTACCTACAAAAAACTTCATATTGCAAAAAACATTTTAAATGAACAGGAATCAATTTTCTGTTTATTCTGCTTCGTTGTACCCCACTCTAGATTTCCGTTTGAACATATTGATGTAATACCAGTCAATTATCTTAACACATATACTTCATGCCTCCCAGCTCTTTGGAATCGTGTTGATTACTGTTTAATTTCTTGACTAAAAAAGTATTGGGGTTAAGTTTGGACTCTGATCATCTTTTCAAAAACAGATATTAACCATAATTGTAAGTGGGTCGATTTCCAGTATTATTTACACGAGTCTGTATGGTATGCTTTACATTTAAGAACCACTCTCAAAGTCCTAGATTAATATCATTATTTGACAGAAGCAAGCGCTTCATTCGTATATAATCAGCTTTGTATAACATATGAGAGTTGAAAGATATTCATTTTGATCTAGCATGGAAATGAGTCTTCCATAGCTGTCGAAGATCATCAAACTGTTTTTTTTTTCGAATCAGTTGGACACTTTATTTTGTGATTTGATGTCAATATCAATAACATTAATCCGTTCATACTCATCATCATCATCATCATCAGCAGCAGCAGCAGCAGCAGTCCTTATAAATCCACTGTTGGTCAAATGCCTTTCCAATATCGTCCTATGACTAAAACGATTCTGCTCACCTATGCAATGTCTTATCGGTGAACTTTCCTATCTTACCTCTCCATCTTGCGGCTGATAGTTTTTCTCCTTCCTGCGTTTACTGTTCCACTGGCCAAAATCTGTTATTATCTTGCACCATTTGGTCTCCTTCCTTATCATTGTTATGTGCCCTTCCCATTGCTATTCCAGTTGCCCAATTACCTCAAGTACGATATTGTACAATCTAGTCCTCTTTTGGATCCATGTTCATTATTTTCTTTTTAATCGCTTAGTGTTATTCCTAACTTTGTTCTATCCCTTTCTCTCAATGCTAATCTGAGTTTGTTCGCCGATGGGTAAGTTTCCATGCTTTGCACACGTACGCCATAGCTTGCATCATGCATAATATACTTTAGGTTTTATCAAGTACCCACAGCAGTAGACTGAAAGATTTTTCTAAGAGTAATTCTCCCCCTTTTCCAATATGATCACTACCGTAATCTAAGCTGCATCCTACTGTCTTCATTCCCTAATGGAACCGTGAGATTTTTTCCTGTTTCTTTACATGACTCTATCTTTGACCAGGAATTCAACAAAGCGAATTCACACGGTTTCAAAATATTAACTGCGTCCTTTACTCTGACATTTCAGGCCTTTTTATTCTTATGAACGTTTTCGAATGGTTCGAATTTCTAAGACGGATTATTGTTACCGTATACTAGACTGTTGCATGACAAAAAAAAAAAAAAGGACTGGGAATACAAGCGTCTGAAGTTTCAATCAAAATGATAAAGATGGATATACTGAAGTTACTGTTACCATCTCCGCATTAAATTCAAAACATGATTGCATTGACCTGTTTAAGAATAGCATTTCACAGGTTTCTCACTTAGATTTTAAATTAAATCAATATTTTTAAAAATTTCAAAACTCATCTATCTCTTCATCTATTTCAGGCCGTTCGTATCTATCTATCTATCTTCCTCATCCAGTTCCCATTTTTCCCCCACTTTTCAGTCCCACTTTTCACTCTATATATATATGTATACGGAGAGAGAGAACGAGAGGGAGAGAAAGAGGGAGAGAGAGAGGGAGAGAGAGAGAGAGTGAAAGAGAGAGAGAGAGAGAGAGGAAGATTCAATGCTGTTAGGATTTGTTTCCTATCAGTATGAATACAAAAAAAGAAAACAAAGAAACATATTATCCGTCGTTGATAGTATTTAATCACTGACTTGAATGTTCATCGAGGCGAAAACAGCTCTACATAACTGAAAATACTATTAGCAAGGAAAATATCAACAAATCCTTGGCAAGATTGAAGGTATAATTTGCTGATTTACAACTGAATAATGAACTTTTGCATTATCAAGTATATGCAAACTAATGATCCCCCCAAAATTACTTTATCTGAGGACAGTCTTTCAGAATTTCTCTCTCTTTATCTCTCTCAATCTCTTCCTCTCCTTTCTCTCTCCCCTTATGTGTATGTGTGTGTGTGTGTGTATATATATATATATATATATATATATATATATATATATATATATATATATATATATATATATATACATATATATATGTATGTATGTATGTATATATATTCTCACCTTGCAAGAATGCACACAGACGAGACGGAAAACATATTTTATCCGTCTCGATGTTTAATCAGAGTATAATATTTGATATAGTAAATGATGCTATTAATATACGTATTTGAATATATATACACACACACACACACGCATACACACACACACACACACACACACACATATATATATATATATATATATATATATATATATATGTATATATATTCAAAAAGTCTTTTTCTTAGTTTGATTTTGTTCATTTTCCAGGTCTTTCAAGTATTAAACTTGAATTGAATTACCAATAAATTGAATTTATAAAATAAAGAAATCAACTCAAAAGAACTGTTTAACATACTTTCCCCTAATTGCAAAAAAAGACATTCCAAATCTCTTTATTAGGGAATATATGACCTTTCACATGTATGTTTGTATTAAAAAAATGTTTTCTATAGGAATCCAATATAAACAGCATCATTCACCGAAAGGAGCCCAAACAGGGCAAAAACGTACACATATGTGTGTTGTGAATGCCTGCCTCATTATACTAGGCTCTACTCTGAATAAACAATGTCAAATGATTAATATATGAATAACTCTATGAAAGGTACCCATACTAAAAAAATTGCATATAATGCATGATATGATACATGTAAAATAATATATTGTACTATATCATGTATTATATTGCAATCCTGATTTGTACTGCATATATATATATATATATATATATATATATATATATATATATATATATATATATATATATATATATATATATATATATATATATAATGAAAATAGAGTGGATACAATAAACTGTAATAACGTTTTTAATTCATCAAAAATGCAATAACAAGTTAATTGTAACTATGATTCATACAGCGTTGATGGAGAAAATAATTCAGGCTGAATGCTCCACAACGGATGCCTACTTATACAGTCCGTATACATTATAGTACTGATTAGTTACTGGGTTTTAAACATATTTATGATTGAAATAAAAAAAATGATAAATGAATGAAAAGAATATCATCATTCAACGATTTTTTTCACTCACGTATATGAAATATAATTACATTCTTTTTTTTTTAAACATATATTTACACAAAAGAGTGAACAATATGTATTTACATAATATGAAAAATTCTTGCGATCAGGTTTCAAGTGGAATTTATAATTTTCATTTCATAGAAAACTTTTATCAATTCAAAATATGTGTAAAAAATACTGCCTGTCCAGTTCTGTAGTCGCTAAGTAAGATATCGCTCTCTGGGTCTGAAGCGGAGGTTTCAATTCTGCCTCGCAGTACTGGATGGGATGATGGAAAGTCTAACAATATATATATATATATATATATATATAAATTAGTATAGATTCATGCATGCATTGATTGCTGATTTTAAGGTTGAAACATCATCACCAATGGGCAAAATAAATATATATATAAACCAGCAGTGGGATTGGGAGATCTATTGCGAGTCACATTGATATTCCTATATAGATGTTCCATGTATATATATACACAAACTTAGAAAGAGAGATGTACAGTATATATATATATATATAAACAAAAAAAGACGTATTGATATTTACATATAGCTAGTAGATAGTTACATATATATATGCAAACTGAGAAAAATAAGAGGAGAGGCAGGCCGAGATAAAGGATCTCGCTCTCTCTCTCTCTCTCTCTCTCTCTCTCTCTCTCTCTATATATATATATATATATATATATATATATATACATATATATATATATTCCTTTCCTTTTACATATTTTTATTGCTTTCCATTTTAGGTGGAACTAACCCCAGTTGAATCATCATTCGACTATCTGTATATATTCCACGAGTTCAAGTGTTTAAAAAAAAAGAATGGAAACTATATCTCCATTCTTGAAGAGCTCGTCAGCAAGCAGAATGGAAGGAAGACAAACAAAAATAAACAAACTGGAATAATTCCCTCTTTTACTGTTGATTTGTTGCCAAAGAGACATTTTATTCCATTTTATCTTATTTCTTCATCTTATTTACATTTTCCTCTTTCTTGCTTCCGGTATTTTGAAATCATTCCAATCACTTTTTTTCTCTGTCTAAGTCTCTTATTCATTCCGTTTGTTTTTATTGGAATATTTTGTCTCCTTCCTTTAATTTCTTGTCGATATGTCATCGTCCAATAACTATTCATCATCCGGAAAAAAATATTTGGCTTTGCTTACTGATTAAAAAAAAATGGGAAGAGAATTATTTACACAACTACAAGAGAAATATGTTTCAGTCTGTTCCGTGAGAAATAGACATACGTTAATTTGGCTTCCAGGCAATTGTTGAAATTTGCCTCTCGAGACTGGTATTGAACTGATGAAAATTGAAGACTAGCAGCATTGGTAAATTGTAATAAAAAGCCACTAAAATTTCAGATACCAATCGGTTATATAACATAAAGACTTTCCTTATTTTAGCAGAAAATTGCACTGGATCAATGTCTGAGGAATAGACAGGAATGGATAAATTATGTTTAGTTAAAGTGCTTATACACTGAACACAACTTCAACATCTACCCTTTTCATCCATGACCCAAGAATAACCCCAACCCTAATACCAAACCCATTCCTTATTTGAAGCCACCATACTCATTCATTCGTACACATTTGATATTTTTTTAGATCATTAACTCTTTTAGCAAAATATATAATTTATCTTTCAGTTTAGTTGGAAAGCGTAACATGTATTTTGTAGCCTCTTATGATCTTTCCATCTGTTCTATCGTCTTTCTGTCGACTCAATATCACTCCAAAAGAACTAAATAGATTTCAATAAGATTCTATTGGAACGTGAGGAAAAAAAGAAGGTATTATGTGAGCAAAAAAATTTCCCCTAATTACGCACACACACGCACACATACACACACACACATACGCACACACACATATATACATACATACATATATATATATATATATATATATATATATATATATATATATATATATATATATATATATATATATTCCACACAAGATCCTCTAAGTAGAACGTAGAAGGATGCAAAGAAAAGTTGCAGGAGAAGTGATTAAATCTTGGAGCATGTCCATACCCAGTTACTTCTTCTAACTATTTGTTCAAACTACATAATACTACCCTAATCTCATGGCTGTCTACCGGCTATCTCAGAAACTTTTCGGAAAAATTCAATAATATTTTGAAAAAAGGGTGTAAAGTAGTCAATGGTAGGGATGATTTTAATTCTGGGTGGATTTATGAACCATGATTCCCCCAGACAATAGAGTTGGTAAGTACATGAATACACTGAGTCTTTTTTTGTGCCTCCTTGTTTTCCACTTGAGCAATTTTTTCTGATACTATTTTCACCGTGTACATTTTTACCAATCATCAGCAAGCCCATAATGATACTTTCTACCCAGGAAAGTGATATGATGAGTGATAGTCTGAACGAAATAAAGGCAAAAAACAAAAAACAAAACACCAATAAGTTGTAACCACTAAAACGACTCAAATGACAGCAATGCAGTTTGAACATAGACATCAAAGGCTGAAGCAGACATTATCGCGTAGAACAAAGACAACTTTACTAAACACATATTTTTATGGTCACCAATGAGCTCATTCTCTCTTCCCCCATTTTTCATTATATAATAAACTTATTTTGATGAACCCAGCCTAAAATCTAAAAAAAAAAGCAATGCAGATTTTACCTTTCAATCATTTCTTCATCATCAATCACTCATCGTAAAGTCTATTGTCGGACATATGATTGCACGAGGTTTGCTGATTTGTCAACACATTTAATGGTAAGACTTTTTGTGCTTGTGCAAAATCATCATCTTATTTCTACTAGCCTCTAATTTGATAATGATCTCGGCAGAACCACGTAGTTAGTAGCAATCACCAGCAGTTTCCCTATACTTTTTCAATATGGTTTGCCCATTGCCATCTATGATTCATAACAGGCTGTTGATATCTCTGACACTTGCTTGCATTTTAATTGTTATCGTTCCATTGGATCTTTAACATCTCCTGATCAAGTTGCATGGTTCTTAGTTCAAGTACTAATGTGGTTCTGTTCTGGTTTTCTGATACGTGGGTGAATTTGATATTGGTAGTAAACATTTTTATAAGGCCAACGTGATTTTCTCGTTTCTCAAGATCGAATTCGCTCAATGAAAGTTTTTGAAATAAGATTGATAGAATAAAGTGTTCCATTCTTATTCGAAAAAGTGAAAGCGAATCATTGGCTTCTTGCTGGTAACTTACAACTTTCAACAAGTTAATGACAATCTTCAAAGACAGCTAACCTCTCTGTTGTAATTTTTGACACTGGGTATCCTGTATGTACGTGTTCAAAGATGTACTTACGTGTATTTCTTTTATGATATGTATCTTTGAGATCTCTTGAATGCCACCAAATGAATCCTGATTGATATATGTACTGGTGTGGTTACATTCTACATGGAGGATATTTGATGCCAGCCAAGTGAACCTGAATGACGATTCACTTTCTGGTTAATTCTTTAAAAAATACTCTGACTTACTAAATAAATATTGTCTGCTATCCTAAGAGCCTCAAACATCCAATATTGTTTAGATGATCAAAGTCATTGTACAAGCTGACAGCACAAGGAATGGATTGGAAAAAAAAAGGATTTGAAAAATGATAATCAATTGCGTGTGTCCAATAATCAGAATAAGTAATATTTGAGAATAAAGAGAAGAAAAAAAAATGAAAACTTTTCTATAGGGAAACAGAAGTTGTACTTGTTTTAGTCTTTTCGAGACTTTGCATCACCCATGGGCGGGTTAAGGTGGAGTCAAGATCAAATCGGAATAACCACAAATCCTCTGCAAATGATGGACGTCTTGCATTTTCAGACGTTCACCCGAAAGGAAGAAAATAGAAGAATACGTTTAAAGTCTGGAGCAGAATTGATCTTTTCATTCTGTTGCGCAATAAATAATCTTCTTTTTTGCTTTGCAGTCGAAAGAACAAAATAGCCGTGAGACAACAAAGACAGATTCGAACGGTAGATTTATTTTTTTATGTTGAGTTTTGACATTTTTGCTGGTTTTTGTATCTGTTTTTTTTTTTTTTTTTTTTAATGTTCATGGGTTGTTTTTTGCCAATTTTGTCGTGTCTGTCTACCATAGTTTCTCAGAATTCTCATTTATCACGCAAAGAGTCGAGACGAAAAATCGAAACAAACAAAATATATTTGGTTCGGTAAAAGTCTGTGACGTCGACTCTTCACACGAAGAAGAAAATAAACAAACAGAAGTTATAAACTATTTTCGCTGTTAATATCTTTTCTGGTAAGCGGCGAGTGTCAGACTCCAGTCCTAGTTGGGGTCGACTGTCTTGGTTTGTTACTAACTTGCAAAATATTGAAGCTGGGTAAGAAATGCCCTTGACTCGTACGGTTATTGCTACTGCTATAAACATTTTGAGGAACAAATGAAAGTAGGAAATTTAACTATTAATTATGAGGACTATTAGATAACTTTAAAGTTAGTTTCCAGGGTCAGGGATTTTTTTTTCCTTTGATGAACTTATATTATCAGTTGCTGGATTATATTCTTTTCAGACTTATGAAAATTAAATGTACGAGTGTTTTTTCGTTGTAACTTGCCACGGACAGATGGGTAACTGATCCCAAAACTAAATTATATCCTTTACATTTTTAAACGGTCACATTCTCTGCTTTCATTTATTACTTTGTACTCTAGTCGCAGTAATTACCGAAGATAGAGTTATTGTTATCTCCCTTTTATATTTTAGTTTGAGAACTAGTTGCAAACAATCATCGATGTTGACTTCCTCCTCCTGCATAAAGGAAAACACATTAAACTAAGCCAACATACAACATTTGTGTGTGTGTGTGTGTGTGTGTTTTGATTTACATTTTTACACCAAGATGTTGAGAACTATGCATGATAGGAGAGAAACAAAGTCATATCCGATAACATAAAGTCTCAAATCACTCATACAAAACAGCCATAGGTCGAATTTTGCATGGATTCTCTGTTCGCGCTATCAGGAAAGAAGTCTGTTGCAATTAATTTTTCATTGTTTTTTTTCCTCTGGGAATTTCTCGAAAACTATTAGCGTTAGATATATAGAATCAAACTCTTTAAATATTTATATCAATATCATTACCAGATATATTTCCTTATTTGTTTGTACCTACTTTACGTAAAGGGGTTAATGCTTTCAAAATATTTTTTGTACTTATTGTTATCTTCTAAGTCCTTCTGGTTCAACAGCCTAGCCGTTACAGCCCCAGGAAATCGAACTGACAAACCAAGTTAAAACTCCCATGGAGAGAAAATTCTTCCACGTTTAAATGCTTTTGAATGTACCATCTCGAAATGTTTTTGATTTTTCTCAAAAGTGAATGTTATTTAAGAAATTCTTTCCAGGCAGAAATTAATTGTTTAAAAGTTATGACGGTTCAGTGGTTAACCCCAAAAGATGGAAGTTGCTGACCAAAACCAAACATTGACTGGAATTCTTTTTTCCTTTCAATTTCATACGCTCTCAAACTATATATCCTTTGAACCTCATTGAAACTTTTCAGTTTTGGAGAATATTTTCCCCGGTTCCTAATGATCTTTTTAAAAAATTTACAATGTTTCAGCCCTTGGTATCTAGAACCTCCCTTTCCATTGTCCTTTGGAAACTACAAATGTGATTGTATTTTGTCTATAATGCAAGTACTATATTTTTTTCAATGCCATGAGCCTTCAACTAATTAGATTTTCAATTCTTTTTTATAAATCAGTGAAATGCTAAAAAGTTTTTCAAGGACATACACCTATTTTCAATGTGTATATAATGCTAAACATTCAGCATTACTTTCCAATCGTCATAGATGCTCATAGATGTGAATTTTCTAATTTGTCTAAGTGGTTATTTGAGTTTGGCTGATTATTGTACGAATCTCCCCCATAAACTGACAATAAAGCATGAGAAAAACTAACTCCAAACTTAATCTAAAAGATAGAATGCTGTCATCTCACTTTACGGGAAACTCCAGGTACCTCAAGTAGTTGAATATACAATACGAAGGAGGTAGTAATGATCGTCCGTCGGGATAAAATAAAGATGGAATTTGACCCTAAAGGAACCAGGCATTTCATTATCATCGTCCAAGAGTTATTCCACGGTCCAATATGAAGGTATGAAAGAGAGAAAATACACAAAACTCATTTACCGCCTTCAAAGACACCCTTTCGTGATGGATCTTTTACTTTAAGGGCCCTAATGCTTGAATCGCCATGGGGGCCCCTTTTTCTACAAGTTTGATGAGCCCTCCAGTTCTTATAAAGACCACAAGGTCAAAATAAAGGAAAGCAGGAGTCTTTGAAGAGTGGGTTACAATCATGCATTTTAGTGTGAGGTTGCCAAATCCACAGCTCTGTATTCATTTTTAACTTTGGTTTTGTAGGGATATTTGCAAACATAGTTTTTGCAGCTGTACTCCACTATGACGGAATCAGAAAAAAAATTATGTGCTTTGTGGTAATGTAAACAATAACATTTGTTCTCATCACCAATTCTGAGAGAAACTTGAGCTTTTTTGAAATCTGTTTATATGGTTTCGAGGAACTGGATTATCAAGCAGCGATACAGTTTTTTTTAGAACGTTCATCCATATCCAACAGCTCGTTTCAAACAAGTCAAGAAACGCATTCCGATACAGCAGTCAGAGATGATGTATTTTTCTGATTGCAAATGTTATCAAGAGGGTATGTTCAGCTCAGTAGTTCCAATAATTACTTTCCATATCTTTAATTTCATGGACTCTCTGAATTGCTATATGTCTTAAAGTTTAAGCAACCAAGAACAGAAATATGTTTTACTGCGATGAATAATGTATTTCTATTCTTTATATCATAATGAATAGATGAAATATTGGAATACTTTTATGAATTTTGACTAGTTTTTACTGTTATCAGAACTTTCAGTTGATTTATCTTATCACAACTAGGAATAAGACTGTAATCCTACAGCAACAATAAAAAATTCAAGGGGGTTGAAACGGTAGAATTTTTTGTCTTTTAAATGTGTTAAAAATGTCAAGAAATGAGGATACATCTTTGCTCTTTTCAAGTGGTCATAAGAGACCTGGAGTTTTCCTTATCTTAAAGAAACAAAATCGAAAGCACTCTTTTTCCTGGTTTACGAGGTCAAAAAGTTCGGGGAACTAGAAAGTGGTTTCCTTTCAAGGGATCAGCAGGGGGGATTTATCTCCGTTCAACGGGTCAGTATTATTATTATTCCAACCTTGATTGGTCAAATGTACGTGGGTTCAAACTGAATAACCTTTTTTCCGCCTTTAAAGGAGTCAGAAGAGAGGGTGAACTTTCTTCCCTTACTTTGAAGGATCAGGAATGAAGACAGTTATTTACTTCAGTGAAGGGCCAAAAGCTGAGGGTAATTCTTATTTTCCATACATGAGTTTCGGTATGATTTTACACCTGAAATATTTACCTGCTATAGACTGGCACTTGAGTTATAAGCACATAAAATAGACAGGGTCAGGACAATTTTTTCCACCTCTAGTAATTAATGAGGCCCTGGCCGCCTCCACAAGATGGAATCAGAGGGAGTCATTATGAGCCATTCTAAGCATCCAGAAAGGAAGGGGATTTTTTCCCAAATAATGGATCAAAAGTGAAAATGGAGGCAAAACAGACGGAAGGGCTGTGAAGCAACCCCTAGGTCTTATCTTGAGTCTCCCAAAATGCTTCATAAGTACTCCATTAACTGCATCTCTTCTGATATTGTTTCACAAATACACCCACTTTACGTTGGAAGGGACTCTTAAAGAATCCAAGTCTACCAGGTCCCTTAATATCCAGTTGAAGCTTGGAATGGAGGGAAATTATTTTAAATGTCCGAAACATCTGAACCTTTTATTACAAGTTCGATATTTTATGGGTGTAAACGAGTATTTGTGCTAGTATGAGATGCAGGGGAAGGATAAGTTTGTGTGTGTGTGTGTGTGTGTGTGTGTGTGTGTGTGTGCGTGTGTGTGTGTGTGAGTGTGTGAAAGGAAAGACTGGAAAAGTAAAATAATCACTATCTTCTTTGACACTATATGGGCAAAAAGTATCCTTTCATAATTGACCCATTGATTGGGGGAAGTTTCCCTTCACTTCGGACCCATTAAAGGATTTAACTATAAATATAAAAAGATGAGAAATATGTATATAAACGGGGAGTCAATCCTGAATTTTATATAATGTATACATTAGGATGAGAACTCTAAAATGTGGTATTCTGAAAATCTTTTTATCTTAAAAACTCAACTCAAGTTCATAAAGTAAGCATGCCAAATTTGATATAGCTTTACCCATGACCAGACACCGTATACATCTGGGATTGTTTAATATTGTAAAATTGTTCGCCGTATTGAATGCCAAGTTATGTAAATTAGTAAAAAAAAACATGATAATTTTAAATTTGTAACCCTCAATTTAGAAGCTATTCTACTTTTTTCACAATACTCTTTTTAGCTAAAAAAATACTCAGAGATTAGCAATTAAGATTTTAATTTAGAATTACCAAATCCGTTTGTTATGTTTGTTGGTGGTATCTATATGTCAAACTGCTCATGGACAACATGTTTTTCACTCAGGTCAGCAATATCTACACGTATGAAATGAAATCAAATTGCAAGGCAAAGCAAAAAAAAAAAAAGAAAAAAATACTCTCATTACTGTCAATACAGTATTCCTATCCATTGCTCCTAATCCTGAACAAGCTGATATCGCAGTTACTGGGAAAAAGCATTTTGTTTCTTAATCAGTTGAGTCTGTTGGGAATACCATAAGAATGAAATAGATGGTTAGAATCGTTTAGACATTCCTAAGTTCTACCCTGACAAACAATAACAACAAATATGTATTTCTGATAAATGATTGGAAAATGTATTCAAAGACAAAATACGTCATGTCCAGTAAATATTACTCAAAACTATATTTCCATCATTAATCTTAAATAGAAATAGAGGTTTCTTTGTCATATATGAATTGTACTGTAAAGTATATATAAAGGAAACATTTTGAATACGAAGGAATACGTTTTATGATTAAATTGACCTAAAGTACTCTTACGTGAAGTAAAGAAGACGACACATTCTTAATTTTCTTCTATTGAAATATGTGTCGAACTGAAATATCGACATCACAATTTCTACTTCTTTTTGATATAATCCCATTCAATCCATTGTTGTGGAGAATTTTAGAGAAAAAAATAAAGGTTTCAATTAAAGTGAAAGGTGCTTTCTAGAAGGTATTCATGTCCAAATATAGTGTATTATTTATTAGTGACTACTCAAAAACTGAAAAAATCAGACAAAATTTGAACCACTTTACTACTTATGTAATTCATTTTAGAATAAATGGAACATGAAAAGCTTTTTCGTTATGAAAATACTTTGATTTGGTGATAAAGTTTAGATGGGAACAAAAATATATATCCAGGAAAATACAACATCAGGATAAAATTGGGTTCAAGTGGCAAATTTTTCGGATGAAAATGTAATTTTGATTTTGTTTTGGATAATCGTCGATATAGATTCCTTAACTTTTCATTTTTATATAAATCTGGATCATATTTCATTCAACTGTTCTCCAGAACTTTTCAGTTTTGTTAAGAACATTACAACTTCACATGTAGTTAGAAGAAAAGCTCTTATCAAACTTTATAACTCTTTGTTATTATCTTATCTGTCTACTATAGAAAAAAAAAGATTATAGTTAAAAGGCAAACTAGGGACTGGAGGCTATCTAAAACTATGGATGTATGCCATGCCAGTGAAGGTATATCTCAAAGGCACTAGGACCGTCCAGAAGGTACATGCATGAGTTACCTGTAGGGTAAACGAAAAACTAGTCAAAATTAACAATAGTTAATGTATTTGTTTCGGTATAAGCTCATGACGTTGTTTTTTTAGACGGAAAAAATGTATAAAACTGAACCGTAAAAACTATTTACACTTTTAATATCGTCTCTTTAAAGCCAAAATAGTAATTAGCGTCCTACTTTTTAAAATAATTTCGAGAGAATTTTTGAAAGAAAACAACCGAATTCACACAATGTGATTACGTCTTTTGAATAATTCCTTTGTTCAAAATTACACCTTGACCGGGAAACAGAAATGATATATTGACTATATCTACATTATTAAGGCCTGAACCTTCATTTTTATTGTTTCAATCAATATTTGTCGATAAAAATAGATTTTATGAACAATGAAAGTTATCATGGATGCCAAACAACAAAAAATATTACAATGCATTGTTTCTTTCAGCTTTATATTGATGATTTCCGTTTCGTCTCTTCAGTAAACCAAGGGTTCCGTTAGCCCAAACCTGGGTTGAGCGAATGGAGATCCACAGATTCCCAGTCATTTGAATCTCCTTTTTTGGATTCATGCATCCCCCAAGGGAAATAGGGCTTTATGATTAGCCCTGACCAGTATTCGAAGTCAGCGATACTGACCACGCCAATGATGCCTCTAGTTTTGTACAAAATTCCTAGGAACAGTTTTCCCAGAATTGTTCCTTCCAGTATTTTGAAATCATTCCAATCGGCTCTGTTAAGTCAACGACTATTATTCAATCAGTTTTTTTATTGCAATGTTTGTTTTTTTTCAGCTTCCTCTTCGCTTGCTTTTATTTCTTATCAATATGTCACCGTCCAATAACTATTCATCATTCGGGAAAAAAAATATTTGGCTTTGCTCCCTGATTAAAAAAAAAAAAAACTCCAAGAAGATTATTCACCAAACTACAAGTAAAACATGTTTTTGTCTTGCAAAGCAGACATACGGTTATATGACTTCTAAAATCTGCTCTTGGGCAATTGTTGAAAATTGGCTCCTTTTGACTGATTCCAGATTATTGCTTGTTCAGGAGAAAGATGAATGATAAAACATATAATACTTAATGCCAGTAACTATAAATTTCAAAACATGTGATGGATATTAACATATCTAAGTACTGCAGGCCCAAACTCCATCTCAACTCCTGCTTTGATTCGTAATGTTTACCTTAACAATTGCTCATATATATATATATATATATATATATATATATATATATATATATATATATATATATATATATATATATATATATGTATATAATAGATGAAAAACAATATATATATTTTTTTCTTTCTATGGCATTCATCAAAATGAAAAATCTCTTCGTACGTATTCAATACAATTCTATTAATATCAAAGACTGGTGAATTTACATCGGCTTACTGATCATCAGTCAATCGTGAGTTCAAATAAAGATGGGGATGTGGTTTTTGCATAAGCCTCATTCTGGAGAAGGTTGCTCCTATTGCTCTTTTTACAGTATGAAAACAAATCCAACTCCAGATTTACTAACTTGAGTTGTACTTGTGTTCGACAAAACTTGAGTGTGCTAGAGTCTGACAACTTTGTAATGAGGTTTTGCAATGATATTCCATAATGTGACCTCCTGCATTGTCTGATGATAGTTTTGTGTTCTGTGGGAATCAGGAATGAGGAATATAATTGAATATGAATTAATAAGAAACTGTCAAATGATACTGTTAACCAAAACGGTCTATATCGACATAGGATAGTCATTTTGCTAATGGATCTGGCGGGCTCGAAATGTAATGGATCCGTTATAGATCTGAAGAACTGAAAAATTAAATTTTCTTCTTTGTCACGTCTAGGAAAAAATATGTTTCCGTTTTTTTTTAATCGTTGCAAAGAAGGATTTTTAGAGGCATGTACCGTTCACAATGTAATTCCATCTTGCAGTAGTATTTTACTTTGTGTCAAGCAGTGTTCAGACTTGTCTTTCGAACATTTTAGTAAGGACCATCGAACAATACGCAGGAAAAGTGGTGTACCAATCGATCACCCCTGCGTAACAATTTACTTATCGGTGGTCCTGAACAAGATATGCTACATAAGGAAGTGATCAAGTGAAAGTTTCTATTGAATTACTAATCAGAATTGTTATTTACAGTTATTCCGTCTTTGCAATGTTGCTTGTCTTCCTCTTGAAGGCCTAGTCATGGATCAATCGCATATGGTGATCTTCAGAACGATTCCCTACGAAGGCAAAATAATAATCACTGTCCTCACAAACGGGCTAATTTCCAATACCAACCCAAATCCAATTTCCCAATCAGGTTGCACGTGTGTTTTAGAAATATAAACGGTATTTGGCGTTGCTCAGCAATTTTCTGTGGGTTTTTGTCCGTTTCTGTCATTCAAAAAAAAAATGGGAAAAAAAAAAAGAAGTGAATAAATATTAATGCAAAATGTAAACTTCTGGAAACTTCCAAATCCAATAAAAACAGTGGGAAATCAAATTCCTGGCGAATATCTTTGAAGGGTAATGCATAACACATACTCTTCTTCAGTGCAAGGAACAGATGAGTAACTAAGGAGAATTTACTTATATGACAGGTACATCGTCATTAACAGTGGGATGAATCGATTACCAACAATGACAGACTCCTGGAAAAAGACTGGAAAGTACAGAAGTTGAATCATTGTGGTAATAATATAATGATCTTTCATGCTTTCTTAATACAGGAAAAATGCCAGTTTTGAAGTGAATTCTTGCAAAGGTCTACTAAATATCCATGCATAATGATATTCCGTAAGAAACAGCTGCTTTGGAAGACGTCAATTATTTCCCTTGTTTCTTGTTGATGTTGAAAAATCATAAATGGTAGGGGCATTAACTTTTCTTTTTATACGTGCATGTGATCATTTGTGTGTTCAAGCGCTGTTGGCAATATAGTTCTGTCTGTGGACTGGTAAAATGGAATCTTTTCCTCAACTACAACTGAAAATGGCTCAGATTCTGAAAAAATGTATTTTGGCCTTTTTAGGGTTTCATTCGTCGAGGTCTATCGGGTTTTCTGGATGTTTTTTTTTCTAATTCTATTTTGCATGTGTTCCACTGAAAATGTCAAAGATATAATTTTTGGGAAAGCTGTTATGGTTGAGAAATGAATAGTGTGATGAATGTTGGTAAGACAAGGAATTCTGTCTTCTTGGGATTTTAAATGTAGCGCAGTTGTGGCCATGGAAGTGGTAGGTGAAAAAGTGATCTACGAAGGGAACTTGCACCAGGTATGAACTTGGACACGAGGATGAAACAGAGTAAAAAGAACACATACAAGTATTTTAGTTAGAAAAATAAGAGGTACGTTTAATACAAGGGCTTAAATGAAAAATAGAAATGAAGTAGATATGAAAATAACATAAATCTGATCGATCATGTAAAGAAATAAGAAAAGAAGAGATAACTAAAGGTTAGTGCTTTCTAGTCCCTGATAGTGCTGGCGTCAGGGTCGCAGCGGAGTTGTCTGAACTGCTTGGACATCCGTATGGCTTGGATCGTACCTGGGTAATACTTCGAAACTGGGCTCAGTGTGTGAGCCATGCTGCCAAGTTGTGCACGTTAACTTAGGGCTATCCTCTGACATTTATAAACTTTCAAGGGACATACCATGAAAGATAGAAAACATCAAGTTTTATCGATTCATATTACCTGAACTGAAAAAATTTAGGGAAGATCACTGTGATTTTCGTACAGTGAAAAGTCTTGCCATTTCATTAACGAGAGTTGGAGGTGTATATGCGTTTGGAGCACGTGGTGAAGGCACAATGGCGTAGCTGCGTAGCTCTGCGTATGTGTGATGCCTCGACATTGGTTAAGTGAAATGGATTAAGTTAATACAGAGAGGGCATGGTGGAAAGATGGTCAAGATTGAATCAGCCGGGAGGTTGCTGAAGTGATAATGATCTTAGAGGAATGGGAAGAGAGAGAAAGAGTAGTTGGCAGCAGGTGCTGGGGCCAAAAGCTGAACCAGCCAGGGGTGCTGGTGCTAATGATCCTTGGACTGGGGAAAACAAAAGGGAGAGAAGAAATGGCCAACAACAAGTGCTGGAGCTAGACACATGACCAGCTAGGGGTGCTGGCACGAATGAGCCTTTGACGATGTGCGTCCAGGGGTTTCATTGGGCCTTCGGGAGACGTGACGTTATCGATATCTAACTTAAAGAAGAGTGTCGTGTTTAATTCTTAACTAAAAGATTAGGGGTTGTTACTTCATAGATTCAATGTATTGTGACCATTTTTATTTTTCCTTGGAGTTTTTCTTCGTGATTCCATATTTTGATGCTATGGTTGTTGAATTATTGAATATAGATCTAAATTTATACCCATATTTGGATTTATGTTTTCCATTAGATTAGAATACATAAATTATCTTCATCAGTTTTGTCGAAATCTGCTGATTCAAGAAAAAAAAGAAAAAAATCCCCCAAAACGGATATTGCAATGCTTTATGTACTGCCATATTTATTTGGCAATTCTCATTGGTCTCTTGTTGAGAAATCACGGTGCATTAGATTTCTTGAGATCCACCGATCCAACTAGCATCAAATTCGACACAGTACTGTTGAATAATCCTTATGGAAAATATCAACTTCGTACAGTTATTGAATTTTTATTTTTGCGCACACATACAGCCACAAAGACTTTTTCTAACTATAGTGACATTATCTTAAATTCTAGAAGCACAATTATCCTTTTACTTCCCTGTAATCCGTTCTATATAAATTTTGAAAACTTTTTGGTCTCCTTCTTTTCAGAATTAATTGTTTAATCGTTCTCACTCATCGAAAATAACTTTCCTAACCCAACAGATTAATTTGTCTTCGGATAAAACGGCTGTGTTGTAAAATGAAGCCTGCTGGAGATACTATTTTTTTTATTCCTGCTTCATCATTTATATTCTTTTTTTCCAGATTATTTGAATTGCAATCATTTCTCCAATAACAGGCAAAATGGCGACTAAACAGAGACATCGAACACTTGACTTTAATAAGGAAACGACAACAAAGGGAAAGAAACAAGTTTAGTTAGTCCTTGAATAGAAACCGTTGTTTCATCCATTATTTTGGCACCATGTAGTGTTGGAATGATCAATTAAAGATTAGGGAAAAATGATGAATGATTCGTTGGGTATGGATCATTAAAGGGTCAGGAAAAATGCCAGAGACATTGAAAGTAATCAATCAAATAAAAATTACATTTCAACCCCCCCCATCCTCCTGATGCGTACCCAGGGGAATTTTTTAAAAATTGAAAAAGGAGGTTTTGAAGATATAAGAAGGAGTAAATTTAATTTTTCAAACCAATATCTCGTTTGGTATGATATAGTCGTGAGGTTTATACAATGGAAGCCAAACAGGAAGCGGGATCAACTTAATCACTGGAGAAACCTAATTTGACAGATTTAGTTGATGGTCTCTTATTGGAAGTTGGCTCAAATTAAATCAAAGAAAACCAACAATTTGACGAGAGATCGATTGATTGGCTTAAAAGCAGAAGGTTGTCTGCCAAGAAAAAAATTCTTTTTCTTTCTTTAAAAGTCATGACAACTAACGGATCAACGTTTAAGTAAACAAACAGTGGAAATTAAATAGAATAATATCATTTTTACAAAAATGTTTGGTAAAGTTCTAATGAAAACAGAAAATCCTATCCGCTTTTTTAGTTCAACAAATATCAAAAGTATAAATGAACCTATTTTTCAGTGTAAAATTACAAATATCACATTTCTTTTGCTGTCCATCCTTTTTCGGTGTAAAAGTTATCGTCCCAACAGTTATCATCAGCAGCATTGAAGATAAACCTCCCCAAGATTTGTCAGATCTCTCTATAATTGGCATCATGGAGCTGATACTTTCTGAACTCGTTTAGTCCGACACACCGCCTTTTTTTACCGACCAAAATTTCGTATAGGATCTTTTCCAACATGAGTTTTCAAATCGACCTCAGATCTTGGATTCTAGTTTTGAAGACAGTAAATCTATTGATCCCATGAATTGCTTGGAGATATATTGTAAAATTTCTGATCAGTTCTGGAGGGCAATGGATATATCAGAGTTGTCATGAAATCAGGGGATCATCAAAGGATTTTCAATCAAAATTTGCTACTCAGTGTTATGTTAAGTTCATAGTTCGTTGGTGCTTCAACATAGAAGACTTAAGGCACAGAGCCGAAAGCAAGTAAAAATAAATTGAAATGGAAAAAAAAAATCATGCAATGTGCACAAAAAAGTATTTTCCTGGACGTCACATTGAGATATCACAGTACATTAGTGGAAAAAATCAGTAGGTCAAAGATATTAAAACATTTAGAGAAAACTCAAAGGGAATCGGCTTTTCATGTTGCAATGATGTCAGACAGTGGATCCCCGGAGATCGTATGCTGAAGGATGTCCGGTAATGAAATAAGATTGCAAGACGAACTAAAGTTCAGAAAATTATTGACTCTGCGTCACCAATATTTGAGTGAACTGGATTTGAAAAGGTTTTTGACCAACAAGAGTTACTGCAAGATAGCTGCTGCTACTAATGATGATGATGATGATGATGATGATGATGATGATGATGAGGATGATGATGCCTCTGGTCAGCAATGAATTCTCATCTCAAACCCATTTAGAACATTTGGAATGAGTTAAAATATTGAACCATGGATCTGGATGCGTAACGTAAACTCTACAAAGATATGAGAGCTTGAATAAACTGCGAAGGGAAAGTGAGAGAACTTACCAATGAACGGAGGCAAGATGCTTATAGATTGCTCTGGGAATCATTTTGATACTGTAATCATTGCAAAAAGGTATACAACGAAGTGGGAGGAGGGGGATGCCAATATTTTTGCACGGGTGATATTTTCAATTTCTGTTATCAATTTATTTCATATAAAAGTGAAAAATAATCGTTTTTTTTCCGTCAAAATAAAAAAGACATCTTTTCATAGAACTTCAAGAATACAAATTAGGTAGGTTTCGATTTATTTTTAATGATATTTTACATATTATACATTAAAATTCTGGACGTCAATAATCATACCAGCCAGGGTATGATAATGATATATATATATATATATATATATATATATATATATATATATATATATATATATATATATATATATATATATATATATATATATATATATATATATATATATATATATATGTTTTACTTTAAACCAATTTGAATCACATCATCCTCTATTATTGAATATGATCTCAATACGATTATTGTAGCAATTGTGTTAAAGTCGTGGTTTTTAAGGTGTAGAATCATTCAGAATGATGGAATACTATATTGAATACATCTTACAAATTTACTTTTCCGGTATCAAATGCTACATTAATCATTAAAACTAAATAAGACACGTAATGGTGTTGTGTTTTCCTACGTAATAAATCATTCTCAAGGAATTTTTCAATGGTTGATTTGATAGAATATCTTAGGAAGTCGAGTTCAGTAAAATACTTGATATAGTATTGTTCCGTAAATATTCTCTACGATTAATGGCCACTTACCATATGATGTTAATATTCACATCTATTGCTTATTAGTATCAACTTGGATTTTCATCATTTTCAATTCTTTTTCTATTGTATACTAAATTTGTGGATTCCTCTCTCTCTAACCCTCGATAATATATATATATATATATATATATATATATATATATATATATATATATATATATATATACACACAAACACACACACACATATATATATATATACATATATATATATATATATATTCATCATTTTCAATTTTTTTCTATTATATACTAAATTTGTGGATTCCTCTCTCTCTAACCCTCGATATATATATATATATATATATATATATATATATATATATATATACAAACACACACATAAATATATATACATACATATATATATATATATATATATATATATATATATATATATATATATATATATATATATATTCATGATTTTCAATTTTTTCTATTATATACTAAATTTGTGGATTCCTCTCTCTCTAACCCTCGATATATATATATATATATATATATATATATGTATGTGTGTGTGTGTGTGTGTGTGTGTGTGCGCATGTGTGTGTGTGTGCGTGTGTGTTAGTAAGAAATAGATGTTTCATCCGACAGAATATTTACAATTGCATTGTATCATTGAAATTCTATCCGGAATGATCTTTTGTTATATCACAGTGAATGTTTCAGTTGGCCTACCAAAATAGAATAAACGATTAAAGAAAATGCGATTGATAGGATATCTGCTTCAACGTAGCGTTGCTCTAACTACTGAGCCAAACCACTAACGGTAATGCAAAGGCCCAAAATGTTACTGTGGGTCTGATTTGTCCTGCAGGCCATTATGCATCGAATCCCGATCTTGGAGATTTTGAGGTGACATTCTAGATCCTTCGTGGCACGTATAGGGTATGAGAGCCTACTTAACAGAGGTCGTTATCTCACCATGTAACATTGGCATTATATGCTATCAGCAGGAGGGTTAAAATCTCTTGACCTGATTGATACGTGTCAGGGTGATTCGTAATGAGACAACGCATCCTGAATTATAGATCCATATTCTCCCTGAGGGAGTTTGTGGAGTTTCACAGTTCTATTTTTCTCGTCAAGGGTCCTTGCACATCCTCACTGAGTAACATTTAGAAGCTGATGCCCTTTTTATGAGAATAAAAAGAATTCTTACATTATCTAACACCGATTAAATACCTCTAGTAGGAAGAATGTGCGCATGAAATATCACTCATTTTTTTAGGATCTTTAAGAGCAAACTGACGAATATCGTGTTATACTTTTAGATTTGGAGTGAGACGTAGCTGTGTGGTTGAAATCCTTCGTTTTAATTTTCGATTTGTATTTCCCTCAACTCATATCTGGTTGTTCTTAGCTTAATGACTTAGGATCTTTCCTACAACAAATAGTTTATTCCTCATTTGTATTGTTTTTCAGTCTTACTGATTCTTTTTCAAAAGTGATCTTGCTTCTCTATGTCACGCTCTCTCTTTTGGTCGGTCAATTGGTACCTATATTTTTCCCAAACTGTTTCCAGTCAGATTTACTTAGTCGGGGCCTGTCCGTTGTTGAGATGCTTCTTAGCTGAAAAAAAAATCATCCACTCAAATCTGCATGATCTGGCACAGATATCGTTTAAGATTTGATTTGATCAGTTAAAACTGATTTCTATTTCATTTTATAAGAGCATTTCACTCAGGGTCACCTGATCCGACAATGATAGCAATCAAGGTCACAATTTCCTGAAACTTGATGGACGAGTATTCCTTGATACAATGTTTCCTCCCTAGACTTATCTTCTACACTTGGTCACGTGACTTGGCAATCATTTATGGGCGGCAGACGCTTCATAAATTCATAGAGGACGGACACTGTATAGAACAATTGTGTTTGTATTTTCAAGCAATGATGTTCCACGTGACTTTTGAGTAGAAAAAAAAAACCTTTATCTCCTTACAGAACTAATGTGAGCACCGCGGGTTCGTTGATAATTACTACACTGACTGTAGAACTAGGGGTTCCTATAAATCACTGGAATGTTCAGGGATTTCATCAAAAATTAAAGGTATTCGCAAAAGCGTTCGTTTCACAGTCTTATTTCACCAATTACTGCTAAGGTACATGGGGAGCGAAACAAAGTAAATTTTCTTTATATTTTCCACTAAAATCCCACATATATAAGAAATATCACATGAGCAAAATATCGTTGCCTGAGTAACGCATTATGCTAGCATGTTTCAATAGATACTTTACCCTGAATCAAATATCTTTGCTGACCTTGACGCACATTTAATCTTTCTCATGTCATAGTGCATTTCTTCGGAATTGTAAAATCTGTCATTGAGTATAAGTGTGACCTTCGTTATCATTATTATCATTGGCATTTTCACTCGAATCACGTGGTGATCACCTCAGGAGACTGGGTGACAGCTAGTCCCATCCTGTCTTCAGTCCTCCTCTGGGCATTATCAGTCTACAGCAGTGTTGTGGTTTACAGTTTCACACCAGTTTCCCAGTGATTATTTCTGAATTCTGGGACTGTTAGTCTCGTCGGTTCTCTGGCTCTTTTCTCATATCTTCTTCACCTAGCACAGCAGTGGTTTATGCCGTCTCCACCATGCCATTTCCTTGGCTTTTAGGCCATTGCTAACAGCTGGAGGTCGTAGGTCTAATTTCTTAGTACTCTCTCCAGGATTTGTGCGGTCCCCAGAAGTGCTATGGTAGGTAAACACTCAATCTTCTTTTTATCTCTATCGTCTCCAATTATGTTTTCAATGTCTCTGGTACAGTTCAGAGTGCACCTACTATTACTGGTACTACTCTGAACTTGATGTTCTACACTTTCTTCAGTTCCCTTGTTTTAACTTAGTACTTTCCTAGCGTCTCACCCTATTTCCTACTTACTCAGTGATTTGGTCACGTATATTATTTGGCGGGTTCACCTTTTCCTTGTCCATAATCACCTGGTTATTTCGTTGACAGTGTCACCCTTTTCTTTGCGTAGGCGACTTCTGCTAATAGTCTTGGTTCTGTTAATTTTTGCCTTTATTTGCCTTGATGCATCAGTTTTTAGCTGCCATTATGAGCTATTCTGTTTTGCTCTTTTCGTAGCCGTGTGTACGATTCCTCATCTGCTACAACCTTCATTATTATTATTATTATTATTATTATTATTATTATTATTATTATTATTATTATTATTATTATTATTATTATTATTATTATTCGTAATAAACACTGAGTGCAAAAATATTAAAATAAAAGTGTAATATCTAGAGAAAAATCGCAAAACCATCTGGGTATAAATGAGGAAGCGTTCAACAGTAAACCAACAATGTGATGTCATAGAGCGATTCCTAACGATCATATCTAACACATACGTGTGTTTATGTGTGTGTGTGTGTGTGTGTATGTGTGTGTCTGTGTGTGTGTGTGTTTTCATTCTCCTTCTATGTCACTGTTATACTCTATACTTACAAAAATATAAACCAGTTAATCCATGTGCGACATATTTCGAAGGTGTTATCCTCATTTTTACACCACCAGTTTCAGTTTTTTTTGAGCAAACTCATCATTCTTTTTTTGCTGTCATTTTGTGTCAGCTTTATGTTAAAGTTTATTTGAAAGAGAAAATGACAGGAAAACCCTTTTTTCTCGCTATCTGACCAGGCATTTTTTGCTCGATGAATTGTTGTCTGGGATCCCAAACTTAAAAAGTGCTCCCTTTTTTTTTTCTTTTTTTTTTTTTTTTTACATTTCCAACGAATTTTGTTCTTTGAGCCCCGTGGCTCATTTGATCATGGAGTGGATCAAAAATCTTCTGCACAATCCCAAGTGAACCACTGCTGTTAACCTCCCGGGTTATTTCAATATCTCATCCGAATTATCTTGTTGCATTCATTCAATTTGAGGTCTGATATCATTCGAAAACTCATTTATTCTGTATTCTATAAAGTCTCGGTGATTTCAGTATTTAATAGTCATACCAAGATTCAGTGATCAGTCGTTGGTGCTATGTGTACGCACCCTTTCTTATTTGTATGTTTGCACGCGCCGAATATTCCAATGCAAAAAAAAAGCGCATTTTGAAATTGTAAAAAGGCAGACACTTTCCTAATTCGATCTGACGCAGGTAAAATTTTGGGGTACTTTTGATAGGACAATATTTTTAAGATGATCAATGAATTGGGGGGGGGGATTCCGTTTGTCAAGCAGCAGAATAACCGGAACTGATGGTCGTTTTACAACGGAAAAAGTAACAGTCGCTAAACATTACACAGTTTATATATTTTCTTTATCTGGATGAAGAAATATATTTGTATGGCTCAATTACTCTGTATTTACCTATTTTCCCTAGATTCATTGTTTTCCTGTTTTTTTTTCTTTTGTCTCCAATTGAAAGATTTTGATTTTCCTAACGCTTTATACCACATTTCTATCTCTTTTCAAGCCGACAACAATATTTCAAATCAAAAAACCTCTTCAACATTCACTCTTCATCATCACTACGTTAACAATTTAACTATTTTTTCTCCCGAGACTTCCGCCTAAAAAGGGTCATGATCAGGGCTTCTATCAACCATGCATTTCTATCATAAATCGTTCCTTTGTTTGAACCTTATTGGTTTTCCTTCTATTTTAAATCCAATATTTTTAGTGACCAAAGAAATGACAAGACCATCCTAACACAGG